>JAOTRH010481872.1:10609-23499 GCA_034768845.1 Heliamphora exappendiculata | reverse complement strand
TTCTTGTGTTTTATGTTTTCAACAAATTTAAATTGGATGAAAAATGAGCTAAAGTTGATCCCCAGTCTTTTCATCAAATCTAATACCAAATGAAGAAAAATGTTTATTTTTCATCAAATCAAAGAAAAGACAGTTTTCACCAAATTTCAAAAAAGAAACTTCTGGGATAAGTTTGACTCTTTTTTTTTAATGAGAAAAAAGAGATTTGATGAAAATCTAAAATGTTTAAAGGATGACTATTGAAGGGTTGGAGCATTTAATTTCTTAATAAAAAAGGGTTAAAATGTGTTTTGTGGATAAGTTGGATTTTTATCTAGAGATTTGATGAAAGACTTGTTTATGACTATTGAAGTATGTAGTATTGCAATCAAAATGTTTACTCAAAATTGGTGAAAGAAAATATGATGGACTGGAGTTGGCCTAGGTTGAGTAAATTGGTTTTAATCTCTGGAGACTCGAAGCTATGGAAAATTAAATGTTTCTTGGTTTTCCTATTGATTGAAATGCTAACTACTTTATAATTCCTTCTGAATAATGCTTGATGCTGGGGATTTACATTCTTTACATTGCCCCTCACATCTGACTGGCCAATGAAGAAATATCTTGCTTATTTACTGAGATGCACGCGACATGATAAGAGTAAGGCATACTACTTTAAGTCTTGAAGTTGTCATTTGTGCACCTATTGCTCTGCAGTTTTAGTATATTTTAAAATGAGGTTTAACTGTTTTACCATTGGGGTGAGCTTCATATTCTTGGTGGATTTGAAGTTTTAAATTGCTGCAGAATTTCACCACAATTTAGAAAGTGCAACAGAAATTTAGAAAGTAATCCCAAATAATATCTTATGCTTGAAGGGTTAGGTATTGCAACTCACACAAAAAAGTTTCGAAGCAAGTTGAGATCAAAAGAACAATTCCGAATGGTGCTGCAAAATCTAAGGATTTCAAATACCAACCTTTGTTAGAGAAGGTCTGGTATTTAAATTATTCTTCTTCTTCTTTTTCTTCTTCCTTCTTATAATCAAACTCATGTTCTGGGACTCAACAATTTAGTTCTGCATGTTCAAGTTGTTATCATTTACCATGTTGTTAAACTGGTTCATCTTTTTTACTGACGAATTCAAGAATTTCTTCTCGAAGTATGGGAAGGTGGTGAAACATGAGATCATACAGGATCATGTGACTAAACATTCCCGGGGATTTGGATTTATTGTATTTGACAATGAACAAGTTTCCAATATTATCCTGGTCAATGGAAATATGATTGCTATGGAAGGCACACATGTGAGTTCAGTCTAGTGGGGAACCAAGATATCAGATATACAAGGAGTCAAGGACATAACTTCTCTCTATTCAAACTAGCGACCCTATATTACACTTCAGATCCTTTTCATATTCTGATTAATGATGGTTCATATTTTACCCTCTTAACTCGTACAATAATTTTAAAGTCAAGTTGTGGGTATTCTCAAAAAACTAAAATAGTGCATTCCTGGTTTCCATTTTTAGGATAAAAGCAGATATTTCTAAAGAAGAAAGGAGGAAATGAATTAGAGTTTTGTCTCAAATCCCTCTGTAAGTTGGAGGAAAACAGTATGGGAATGGAAGCTAACCCTATTTGTGCTGTTAAGAAATATAAAGGTTTTTAAAAATAACGGCATTATTTTATCTACACCCTTTTCTCTTGATACCTATTTGTGTCTCTATTTGTAACTTTTGGCCATTTTATTAAATTACAGAAAGTATGAGATATCATTGTAACTGATACTTAGCCAAAAAGTAGTTACTACTAACTACGATAACTGAGATTCGAACCATTGCATGAGGCATTTTCACCAGTAAGATTCACTTGCTTGTTTCATGGAAAGGATAATGATTAACAATCTTCCAGAAGGATAATGATTACCAACAGCCATGTGGCGTTTTCACCAGTAAGATTCACTTGCTTGTTTCATGGAACTAGGTAGTAGCAACATGCATATTGTGCCACATGCATATTGTGCACGATTATTGTACCTGCTCTGTTCTTTTCTTGTTTTTCGTTTTGACAGGGTGTAAATGTGAATGACAACACCAAGCAAGGTCCTAGCTTTTTGAATGTGGATAGAGGACCAAAAAAGATGAAAAGTAAAAGAAACATAATAGAGTACCTACATATACAATGGAGGAGCAAGAATTTGGAGTAGTTTTAAAACTAGATTTTTTTAGAGTCATGGGTTGTATAATGATATGCTAAGTGTGCATACATGCTTGAATTTGAATATTTTGTATACTCATAAGAATTAATTCAATATAGCATTTTTTTAATACTTATTTGTGTATTTTATGCAATTTTAAATCAATTTTTTTTTACAATTGGACTTTTGATTTGATTTCCTATGAAATTAACTCAAGTGCATACTTATATTCAATTATAGTAAAAGATTGGTAACGCTGCATAAGTTATAATTGAGCATAGCACGAACTGCTTTACTAGTATATATATATTTTACACTGTTTCTTGCAAGAGAGTGGTATTTTGAAATTCGTGACTATTGACATGACACTTACAGACTTACTTTTGTTGCAAAAGCCAAAAAAAAGTTTAGGCATCAGATTTATTATAAGATCAATTACCAATGTTACCATTACAATATCAAGACAAGTTATTTCTCATTTTAAAAAGTTATCATCTGCAACTATTTTTATATAATATAATTTTTAAAATTTTTAAAATTAAGGCCTCTAACTTTTGGGATTGTTAAAATCGAATTTATTAATTTTATTTTTTACAAATTTTAGGCCAAAATAAACGTAGGACCCATTCGTCTTTTGAGTTGGGTCCGGGATGCTACGCGTTCTCCTCTGTGATGAGATAAACAAAATATATTTATTTGTCCAAATTCGATAAGTGGTAAATGAGAAATCAATGTTTAAAGTCGTCGCTTGAACATAAATTTTGTTATGTTTAATGAAAGTGTGAAGTTTCAATCCCATATTGAAAGTTCTTGAGGAACTTAGTGGGTATATATAAACTAGAGTTTGACTAAGAGGAGAGTCCCTTAAGGGTACCCAGTTTTTTAGACGGGAGATAATCTACCTAACGGTGGGTTCGACCCATTTCACACACACGCGTGCGCCGCTGCCGTCGTTTGTCTGACCGGCCGGGCCGGTAAGGGTAGTGGGTCAATCCGATCTGAGTAGCTTATATATTTTTTGAAAATATTTAATTAAATTTTTATTTAAATAAAAAATTTAAAATTTAAATTTAAATTCGGTTATCGTTAACCCAACGGGAAAAAGCCCAACGGTCAATTTCTAGAATAGAGCGCTCACGCACCCATCACATAAACCAAACCAGAATAAGCCGCACACGAGGTGCTCGCGGAGCGCTCGTGCGCCCCCTCATTCTAGTGTTGAGCGCTCGAGCATCAGAGGTCCCCCTGAACTCCAGTCTAGGGCACTCGCTTAGCGCTTGAGCGCTGACGATAAAAAGTTACACCAGTTCTGAACATGTGCAGTGACTATTTCGAATAGTTATCTCTGAGGCTATATATAACCATAATTCTGCATGAAATTTAACATCTAATATCCTTCCTATCATAGCATTTATTGTGTGTGTGCAAAGTTTAAGAGTCGGAAAGTATAAACACTGAACGGTTTGTCGTACCCGTAGATTAGAGTGCTTTTTCTCCAAGTGTGATCGTTGTATCCTGGACGAATGACATCCGTGAAGCTCATTAGCACATGTGTGGAAAACAAATCTATCTTAACGAGATAGTGTTTAATACTAGCCTCGATCTTTTGCATTCTTTGAATTTATTTCGATTTGCGACAGTTCGTAAGAATTTATTTTTTGTTCTTTGTTTTAAGTTTCTGTATTTTCTGTTTGCTTGACAGTACAGTATTAGATTTTGATTGTCTTTTCAATCTTTTTTATCCAACAATCTTAAGATAGATTCGGGTTTCTTGCAAAAACCTTTACTGTACTGTTGGTTTATAGTTTTATTTTCGATTTCTATATATCCTATTTATTGTCTAGTTTTTAAAATTGTATTTTTTTCAGTTTTAATTTTTTTTATTCTATTTTGTTTCTGGTTATCTAGATACTTATTTTAAATTTACAACTATTTGATTCTTTGTTGATCTTCTGTTCATACAAAAATAGCTACTGAAAATATCAGTGTTGAAACTACAGTCACGGCCACTGCGCTAGTTGTACCCGTGATTGTTCTTACTATACCCATTAATCATGGAGAGAAGCCAAAAAAGTTCGGCGGTTCTGATTTCAAGAGATGGCAATAAAAGATATTGTTTTATCTCACGACTCTGAATTTAGCGAAATTTCTTCATGAAGATTCTCTTAGTCTGAACGAGGATGAGCCACATAGGCAAGTCATTACTGCTGTGGAAGCATGGAAACATGATGATTTTTTTGTCGAAATTATATCCTCAATGAGTTGGATAATATTGTATAATGTGTATAGTTCAATTAAGACAGTAAAAGGGCTGTGGGAATCCCTGGACAAGAAGTACAAAACGAAATATGCCAAAATGAAGAAGTTTATTGTCGGTATAATCTTAGACTTCAAAATGATAGATTCTAAGGCGGTGTAGCGCCAAAATTTGGGGGTTTTTCGTAGGTAAAAAATATGAAAATTCAAGGGATGCTTGAAAATATTTTAATACCTTGAAAGTCAAATTTTAAAAATTATTTTTTGTTAAAAAATAAAGTCGCCACTTGATTTTAAAAAAAAATCAAAAAAATAAAAATGACTACTGATCTTCAAAACTTTTTACCATAGAAAAAGGGTTCGGGATCTAAGGTACGAATCGGAAAAAGTGTTAAGCATTCCGTTCACCCAACCGTAAGGTTGACTTCAACTAATCATTATTGGTTCTTAATAAGATTTTTCAATGCATGCAAATATAGAAAATAAAGACAAAGAAAAAATATTCAAAATCAAGTATAAAAAAGGCATAACAAATGTATATAACACGCCAAAACAAAGCAAATAAAAAAATAAAATCTTAAATCCTACAGCATGCAATTTTTAACTAAAGGAGACATAGAACAAAACCACACACAATGATTTAAATAAAAAGAACCAATGTATGCTAAAAGATCGTTGAAACCATACTAAAAATAAATATGAATTTCGCTAGCAATATCTAAAAAAAGAAATCTATGCTATTCGAAACATAATTTTAAAGCATATCTTAAAATTAATATACTAAACATTCACATTATTAAATTATTTAAAAGTATAACTAAAATGAAAAGCATGTAAAAATCCTATATAAAAATAAAATTTACCAAATAATGAAACTAATAACAAGTATTTTATGTATTAACATAATAAGAGATTATTTGAAGATTTAATTTGAAAGAAAAAAAATAAAAAGAAAGCTTACTAAAGAACAATTAAGCCAAAATAAGAAGGTTAGAAAATACTTATTTAAACTACTAAACCAAAAAAAAAAATCTAACTATTTATAAGAAGAGAAAATTACACTAACATTTAAAGGGTAAAAACTAGCTTAAAAGACTTTTTGTAATTTTTGAATTTAACAAAATAAAAAAAAATTAAATAAGTACTATGAAAGAAAAATAAAGCTATTATTAAAAGAAAAAGAAAATAAAACATTACAAGAAAAATAAAGCTAACTTTAAAAAAAAGAAATGAAATACTAATATTAAATGAAAGATTAAACTAACATAAAAAGAAAAAAAAAAGAAAAGAAATGAAATACTAATATTAAATGAAAAATTAAACTAACATTAAAAGAAAAAAAATAAAATACTAGGATTAAATGAAAGATTAAACTAATATAAAAAAACACTAGCATTAAACGAGTGTAATATTAAAAATTACAATCAAATGTATATAAGTACTTGGATTATAACAATAACGACATCGTTTAGTCATATTGCTAAATTATGTTAACACTCTTTAATGTATTAACAAATTTAATGCAAGTAAGTAAATAAATAAACTAAGCAAGCTAAGAATGGCTACTTTACCAAATTAAACACATTAAAAATGATTAAAATAACTATATAAGCAAATATAAAACAATCAAGTTAACCTAGTTACTCCAAAGAGGTTGGAGATTGAGCAAGAAGGATCGGAGATCCAAACAAAGCATTTGGATCGCTAAGGAACCCTTAAGTCGGGGAATGGTGATGGGCAATTCGATTCTCGAGTAATGATCCAAGCTAGGGTTTCAGAATCTCAGTATCAGGGGTTCGGCTCTCAGCAATTCAGAAAAGTTTCGGCGGCGAGGCTTGGAATTGCTCGGTGACTCGGCAGAGCTTCTCTCTCTAAAATTCTGTTCCTCTCCCTTGAAAACGTACCAGGGGTACAGTATTAATAGAATTCTTCAACCAATGAAATACTGGCACATTTTGGGACACATCATGGTTTTTCAAGGTGGCGATCGCTACTTCATGAGAGTTTCCACAAGTTTCTTATGGCGGTCGCCAGTATGCAAGTTGGCGGTCACCGGGTATGGACATGGCGGTCGCCACAAAAAGTGAAAGCTTCCAAGAGGTTCTATTGGCGGTCGGCACAATGAACATAGCGACCCCAAGGTTCTAACATGGCGGTTCAATGATGATTTTACTAGTTTGAAGGTTTTGATAATTGGGTTCAAATACAGAGCACCATTCCAATCGTTTTTATTATCGGATTCACTTAAGATTAGACGGGGTCAAATTGGGGTGTCTGCATATGGTAATCAATCAAGTTCAAGATCTCCAGTTGATCCTGCATAAAATTCATGCAGAATGAATGATAATAAGTGAATCATTCCAAGGGGCTACAATTATTGAAAATTGCAGCCATCTTGGAAAGAATTCAAAAATTATTTTAAGCACAAACACAAGGAGATGCGGCTTGAAGACTTGATTGTGAGACTGAGGATTGAGGAAGACAACAAAATCTCCGACAAAAGAACTGAAAATCCCTCTATGGAGTCCAAAGCCATTGTGGTGGAACACGGGTAGAAATCCAACAAGAAAAAGAACTTCTCTGCAAAAGGTTCCAAAGGTGGTGACACAACAAAGTTCAAGGGTAAATGTTATGTGTGTGACAAACTAAAACACTTGGCTCAAGACTACCGTAAAATGAAGAGTCAAGGGAACCCCGACAAGAAGCAAAAAACTGCCTAAGCTAATATGACAGAAGTGGAGAATATGTCATGCGACGTGTCAGAAATTAGCCTTTTTTCTATGGTGTTTGAAGTGAACCTGGTTGGCAATCAAAGAGAGTGATGGGTAGCCACTGGGGCTATTCGTCATGTGTTCAAACAATAGGATGTTCACAACCTATCAACCGGTGGAGAATGGAGAACAACTCTTCATGTGGGATTCTTCGACTTCCAAGGTTGAAGGCCAAAGGAAGGTGATTTTGAAGATGACATCTGGCAAGTAATTGACACTCAATGATGTACTACATGTCCCGAATATCCAAAAAAACTTAATTTTTGGGTCATTGTTGAGTAAGAAGGGTTTCAGGCTAGTCTTTGAGTCAAACAATGTGATTATCACCAAGAATGGGATGTTTATTGGAAAAGGATATGTGAGTGATAGGTTTTTTAAACTCAATGTAATGACTGTATTTTTTAAAATTAATAAGATAACTACATCTTCTATTTATATGTTTGAGTTATCTAATGTGTGGCATGGTAAATTAGGTCATGCTAACTATGATACTTTACGTAGGTTAGTTAACAATGACTATTTACCTAAATTTTACATCGTTCCAAATCATAAATGTGAAATTTGTGTGGAAACAAAACTTACTAAATTGCCTTTCCATTCAATTAAAAGGAGTACCGAACCTCTAAAATTAATTCACAGTGATATTTGTAACTTAAAATTTGTGCAAATTAGTGGTGGTAAAAAGTATTTTATTACTTTTATAGGTAATTGTACAAGATATTGTTATCTTTACTTATTGAGAAGTAAATATGAGAAATTATCCATATTTATACAGTATAAGAATGAAGTTGAGAATCAACTCGGTAAGAAAATAAAAAATTTTTAAAGTGATAAAGGTGATGAATATGAATCACTTTTTGGTAAGTTCTGTTCAGAATATGGTATTATACACAAAACTACGGCACCTTATTCACCTCAACAAAATAGTATTGCTAAACAGAAAAATCGAACATTAAAGAAAATGATGAATGCATGTTAATAAGTTCTAGTTTACCTCAAAACTTGTGGGGGAAGCTTTGTTTTCTGTCAATTATATTTCTCAACAAATTATCCCACAATAAATAAATAAAACTCCATATGAATTGTGGAAGTGTCGTAAACCTTCTTATAAATTCTTAAAAGTGTAGAGGTATTTGGCTAAGGAAGCGGTCCCTGTTTCTAAAAGAACAAAAACATAACAAAAAATCGTTGACTATATATTTATTGAATATGTAAATAATAGTAGTGCATATCAATTTTTGATACATAAGTCAGAAATTGAGGATATGCACGTGAATACTATTATTGAATCAAGAAATGCATGATTTTTTGAAGATATTTTTTCGTGTAATTTTACATGAGAATCAAGTTCTCTTAAAAGGATTTATGACACTACAACGAACAGTAGTCCAGACCAAGAAGGAAATGAAGATGAATCCAGACACAGTAAAAGGGTAAAGACTTCAAAATTCTTTGGTCCAAATTTTCTAACTTATTTTTAGAAAATGAGTCCCAAAGCTTCCAAGAAGCTATGTCCACGCCAGATACACCTTACTATCAATAGTGAAATTGAATCCATAATACAAAAATCAAACTTAGGAGCTAGTGAAGCTTTGACAAGGCAATAAACCTCTAGGATATAAATGAATATTCAAGAAAAAAAATGAAAGCAGATAGTTTAATAGACAGATACAAAGCAAGATTTATTATCAAATGATATAAACAAAATGAAGGGGTAGATTATTTTGATACATATTCTCTGTTACAAGGATAACATCAATATGGATGTTAAAACTACCTTTCTAAATGGAGAATTAAATGAGAAAATACATATTGAACAACCAGAAGGTTTTGTTGTTCTAAAAAAAGAAAGGAAAATATGTAAGCTTATTAGATTTTTGTATGATCTCAAGTAACCTCCAAAATAATAGCATGAGAAATTTGACAACGTAATAATGTCAAATGGATTCAGAATAAACGAATGTAATAAGTGTGTCTATTTCAAAGACACAAAAATAGGATATGTCATTGTGTGTCTCTACGTTGACAATATGCTCATTATTGGTTAGTAATCAAGATATGATTAAAACTACCAAGAGAATGTTAAACAGTAATTTTGACATGAAAGATTTGGATGTTGCAGATGTTATACTATGAATTAAATTTTTTTAGAACATCTAAAGATTTAATCTCATATATTGAAAAGATTTTTGAAAATTTTCAAGAAATATGATAGTCGTCCAGCGAGAACACCTATAGACTTAAATCTCTACCTATCGAAAAATACTGGAGATGACATATCTCAACTAGAGTATTCCCGAATTATTGGCAACTTAATATACTTGACTAATTATACTCGCCCGGACATTGCATATACTGTCAATAAATTGAGTAGATTCACAAGTAACCCAGGGATAAATCATAGGACGGCAATAGTTAGGATACTAAGATATTTGAGATACACCCTTAACTATGGACTGCACTATATAAGATATCCAGGCATAGTAGAATGGTTCTATGTCGCAAATTGGATATCTGATACCAAAGACTCAAAATTCACTAGTAGATATATCTTTACTTTGGCTAGTACAGCAGTGTTTTGAAAATCTTCCAAGCAAACGTGTATCGCCAAGTCCACAATAGAAGCTAAGTTTATTACTTTAGATAAAGTAGGGGAAGAAGTAGAATGGATTTGCCAATTCCTAGAGGGCATTCCAATGTGAACAAAACCTATGCTTGCAATTTATATTTATTGCGACAGCTAATCAGCAATTAGAAGGGCACAGAATAATATGTATAATGGTAAATCTCAATATATTCGTCAAACACATAATACCATAAAATAACTACTCTCTAATGGAGTTATCACAATAAACTATATAAAGTCAAAGGCTAACATCGCAGATCCGCTAATTAAAGGTTTAGCTAGAGAGCTAATTAGTTAATCATTGAGGGGAATGGGTTTAAAGCCTATAACTTAAAGAGTTGTCATAACGGACACCCAACCTAACTGACTAGAGATCCCAAGATCTAGATTCAAATGGATAACTAAGTTGTAAATGACTCTGGAGGATCACAGCAGAGGTAATCCCTCATACCCATCTCTATGATGACACTGTGATACCTGCAGCGAGTTCAGGATAAACAAAGCTTTTAATGATTCTTGTATCTTGAAAATTCAAGTGGAGTATTACAAGATACTCTTAATAAGAAATCACCTATGTGAGTGTGAACTGGGTCGGTTCTATGAGAATGATAAGGCTAAATTTCTCTAGAGCACTCAAGAAAATCATATTGTTCAGGGCCAAAATGAACACAACTATGAGAACAAAATAGTGTCAGGAAATATCTTGTTGATTTTCTATTGTCTTGGTTTACACAAACGGCTGAACAGTTCAAGATATCATATTCAGTAATTAGCTAGTAAATTCGATAGATTTTCACAAGAGAAGGTACAAAGCCACAAGCTACCTATCTATATGCAGAAGCTTTTTACTTGCATTCTATTTTGTGTTTTGCATTTGTATATGCATTGGTTTTATAGCTATTTTTTATTCATGTGGGGGAATGTTAAAATCAGATTTAATAATCTTATTTTTTGACAAACTTTGGGTCATAATAAATGTTGGACCCATCCGTCCTTTGAGTTGGGTACAAGATGCTACGCGTTCTCCTCCTCTAGGAGATGAACAACATATATTCATTTACTCAAATCGGATAAGAGGTGGATGAGAAATCGATGTTCAAAGTCGTCGCTTGAACATGAATTTTGTTGGGTTTAATGGAAGTGTGAAACTTCAATCCCTCATTGGAAGTTCTTGAGGAACTTAGTGGTATATATAAGTTAGAGTTGGACTAAGGGGAGGGTCCCTTTGGGCTACCCAGTTTTCTTGAGGAACTTCAAAGCCGTTTTGATCCAGCAAGCTTTTGTTTTTTGGCGACGAATTTTGGTTAGATTGATGCGAAAATGAAAATGTTACTGCACTACCATCTTCTTAGATCTAGTTTCAGATCTATTCGTAGACTATAGCTTGATGCAATTTATCGCTTTTTATTACGTTGGGCAACCATATCTTGTCAAAAAATGTTAACCTTGTAAAGAAAACATTAAGGCATATGAGTTGTTTTTTTTTCTTTTTTATTTTATGTAATTCAGGTTCAACCATGCTTTTCTGTGTGTTTTGTTTGTGCCTAAGATTGGTGGCTTGTTCAAACAGTTTGTCTTTGAAGTTTTGACATATACTTACGCTGCAAGTTGTTGTAAGCTCTGTAAAAAAGGAGTAATAATAGACACCCCAATTTGACCAAGTCGAATCTTAGGCACCCATCTCAAATGCGCTCCAATGACAAAGATATAAGAATTATGCTTCAAGATACTCCATGGCAAGAAAAATTAGGAATCTTGTTCAAAATTCAAGAAAACCACCAAAAACCTTTAGGTCATGACATTTATATCCCCACGGCTGCTACCTTTTTAAAAATTCTAGAACATGTCGTGTCTTTGATCATTACGGTCGCCACTTTTTGAAAACTCTAGAACATGTCGCGACTTCCTTTGTCACGGCCACAACTTTCTAAACATAGTCGTGACTTCTTAAAGTTACAGATGTCCTTTTCATTGCCATAAGGGTAGCGGCCGACACTGTACAAAAGCAAAAAATTAGCGGCCGCCACTTTGACACCTTTTTGGACAGGTGGAAACATTCCAGCGACTGTCTGGGCTTCCACTTTGCCTATAAATAGGGAATATTTTTAGCAAAAATAAGAGAGAAGAAACAACCTAGATACCCAAACTCTGCTCAAATACACCCCCACTCGATATTCTCCCATCCATTTCATACTTTTCGGGCATTCTTCGTGTTCTTGCTTGCATTGAAGGAGTTCTTAGAGCTCGTATTGGCTGAGAGGTAGCCCATTCTCACACCCAAGTAGCAATTCAAGGTGAATATTTACACGAGATAATCATAAGAACCCACGATATTCTTCTAAACCCTCATTTTCTTCCCCTAGGGTGTCGTGGATAAGGTTTTTATTATTTTTATTATTTATTTGTCATTTATTTTAATCTAAACATTATTCATTCAAGTTTTTCTTATAAATAGTGTACTTTTAGCTCTCTATTTTGTGTATTTCAGTTGTTTTTCATTTCGTTTTAATGCTCACGAACACACTTAGCACATCGAAAACTTTTTAAAGTTCTAGAAATACGATCGCACCCTTTTAATGTCACGGCTGCCTATTTTATTAAACCTACAGTCACGGCCGTTACTTTTGTGCACTTGGCCAATACCTCTTTGCCTACCATTCTCACAGTCACAACATCTTACTATCTCGGCCGTGAGATTTGTTTAAAGGCTAGAAATATGAAAACTCTCTTTGAAACTCTCTTATTTGTTGATTTCAAAGTTTTTCAAGAATTTTTTCCTTTTTCCTTAATCTAATTTGCTTTGCTCCTTTCTGTACTTCAGTTTATGTCCTAACTGGGTAATGAGTGGTAAATCTGGCCTAGATCGAATGGGTCGTGATTTCCATTTTGTACACCCCCTTTCTGTATATTCTAATAGTTATAAAAATATGATGGCCACGGCCATTTCATGGCACAGCCATGTGTTTTATTAAACTCATAGTAACGGTCGCTAGTTATTTTTCAATGGCTGCAGCTTTTATTTTCATGTTTGTCACGGTTGCAATATCCTCTTGCTACG
>JAOTRH010481872.1:0-10509 GCA_034768845.1 Heliamphora exappendiculata | reverse complement strand
AACGGTCGCTAGTTATTTTTCAATGGCTGCAGCTTTTATTTTCATGTTTGTCACGGTTGCAATATCCTCTTGCTACGGCCGTGAGATTTTGTAAGATCAATGACATAAAAAATGCGTTTCAAGCACTTTATTGCTCCTTTTGATATACTGCATATTCTGTTTTAAAGATATTGCTTCTGTAGAGGATAGAGAATGGTAGATTTAGCTTAAAATGAATGGGTTATGGTCAATGTTCTGCATGTCCTATCCATTTGAGTCTGTTTTAGGCCTTGTATGTTGATAATACCCTTTATGGATCTTTAAAAACCATGGCAGTGACTTTTCTTTGTCACGACTATGAGCTTGTTTTACTCTGTTTCTCGTGGTAACCTAATATTTATCATAGCCACATGTTTTGTGACTCTATTTTTCACGGCCGCAACATTTGTTTCTACGGTCGTGAGTTTTCTGCATGTCTAGTAGCTTAAAAATGAAATTATGGTCTCCTATGTTTACTCTGTACAACTTGTTTACAGCATGTTGGGAGCAGAAACATTGTCGCATGACTCTTAGATCTTTACTTATTTGTATCACCACTTACTTGCATGTTTTTTACTTTGTTTTGCCCAAACAATACATGTGGCATGTCTAGAAATAATAACCAAGTTGCATGTCCCCTAGCATTGTAATTACGATTTTATTTTTTTGCTTGCTTTATTTGAACTCTCTTTAACCTCCCGTTCTGTACATATTACATTTAAAAGGTTTATAACAAAAACCAGCATTGACAAAGTAAAGGCCAACCTCACGGTTGGACAAAAAGGGTGCCTAACACATTTTTTTTTCGTACCTTAGCCCTCGAACCTTCTTTTTCTCTGGTTATATTTTTAAAAGATTTGCAGCCTTCTTTTTATTGTTCTTAGTTTTTCTCAAAAATCAAGTGGCGACTCCATTTTTCTAAAAAACGTGCTCGGATATATTGGGTTTTCTTATTTTGAAAAGAAGATAACATTTTTTTAAAGACAATAGATATTCGGTACACTGTCTCCCCTCAAAACAATACCCGCAGTGGCCATAGATTATTTCACCAAGTGGGTAAAAGTTGCTTCTTTCTCGATGCTAAAAGCTTCCCACGTTGCCAAGTTCATCAGGCAGAACATCATTTGTTGATATAGAGTCCCCCACGAGGTAATCTCAGACAACAGCTTACACTTTCAGGGTGAGATCATAAACCCCTTCGAAGAGTATCGAATAGTGGCCCACAAGTCATCACCGTATCGCCCACAAACCAACAAAGCAGTTGAAGCAGCAAACAAAAACATTAAGAAGATCCTGCAGAAGATGATCAGCTCACACAAGGATTGGACAGAACATCTACCGTTTGCACTATGGAGATACAGGACGTCGATCAGAGTTTCAATAGAAACCACACCTTACTCCTTAGTGTACGAGATGAAAGTTGTACTTCCCATTAAAGTGGAAATCCATTCACTAAGAGTAGTGGCTGAGGCCAACATCTCGGAAGCAAAATGGCACAGAAATCAGATGAAAAAGCTACTCTTATTTGATGAAAGAAGACTGCAGGCTCTATTTCATATACAAGGATACCTGAGAAAGATAGCCAGAGTGTTCAACAAAAAGGTCAATACCCAAGATCTAAGAGAGGGTGACTTGGTTCTTAATGAAATCAGGGCTCTTATTTTTTATGCAAGAGGCAAATTCAAGCTAAATTAGGCCAGGCCGTATCTGATCAAAACTATTATGACCGGTAATACAATAATTATCATGGATCTGGATGGCGACACATTCATCACTCCGATCAACTTGGACCAACACAAAAAGTACTACCCTTGAGAGAAAAATAAAATAAAATAAAAGTTCGCTGGGTTGAAAACAAAAAGACGGTCCAGGCAAAAGTTAGATCAGCACGCAAGGTCAAAAACCTAAAATGGCGATTTTAGTAAAAATTAGGGTATCATAAAAGGAGAGTGTTAATACCCGAGAACGAACCAAACTCGAACAACGTTATGGCCTTATTCCATTTCTTGAGATACGTAGGCAGCCTCTTTCAAAAAGTCCAGCCATCTTTGAATTCGAATAAACATTAATGCAAATTTATTTTTGAATTCTGATAATAAAGTCAACGAAAAAATTTAAATAATTGGGAAGCAATTTTCAAACAAAAGTGGATTTTCTCATTACTACTGCTTCAGTTACAAAGTTTTGAAAATAAAAAAAGGGGCACGTAAGTCCCAAACTCTAAAAAAAAAAAAGAAATAAAGCTTTGAAATCCTGAGAGCAAAGTAGGTCCCTCAAATCTTCCTCTTCTTTTGTCTCTGCGCGATCGAGTTTTTCCCATTGTACTTTTTTGCAACTGCTAGGTTCAAACCAGGCGCCCGCAAACTTCAAAGGTTGCGGGTGTACCTCTTTCATACACTTTTTGTACCTTTTGCTTTCCTTGTTTCTCTTTTTTACCGTTTGTTCAAAATTTTGTTAATTTTGGAAAAATTATCCATTTTTGTCAAGAATAAAGGAAAAATTCTTATAAAGTTTAGCCTGTGACTTGAGACTTGTATCATGCATTGTACAACTAAGACAGTTTAAACAGTAATAAAAATAAAATTTTTCGTGCAAGCAAAATCATATAAATAGAAGGGTAAAAGGCTCGAAGGCCCAAGTGTATGTAAAGTGCAGAGGCACCTTGGCCTATCAACAAATGAAACTGGGCACGCAGCCCGAAAAGCTGAATGTGTCAGAAATTGTGGAATGAATAAATTCAGTACAAATACAGGGGGAATCTTTTAGCTCTCTCTCTATCGCCTCTGACGGACCTAACGAGGAGGGAGAGGTACAGAGGGCCCTACGTCTGAGGGGCCGGCTGGGATAGAATCGAACATCTCCTCTAGGTAATCTCTATTAGCGTCATCATTGCAGCTAGAAGTGGATATGACTCTCAAATGGTTCCGAGCTAATGAAGCGAGTCCTCGAGTAGAGCGAGCTCAGAAAGAGGTGTAGGACCCACGACCTCACACTGGAGCATGCAATTGTGGAAAGGAAGATAATGATAAGTATAGGAACACGATGCAGAAAAGGGATAAAGAATTAAACAGTGAAAGAAATCAGAAAGTACTTACTATAGCCTCAGGGGCAAAAGCAACACCGGCTGCCCGAAGAGAAGCATCCTGCTAACGAACCAGCACCCTCAGACCAGACACCAAGAGCAGCTGACGATCCATCCATGCCTGATTAACCTGCAGAAAGGAAACAAGATTTGAACAAACTAAACGAGGAAAAGTTAAAAAAAGAAAAGGAAGGACAAAAACAAACCTAGGAATGTCAACTCTGAACTCTGGGGTCAGTGGAACTGGAATAAGAAGGTCGAATGGGTGACCCGCCACAAAGACAGTGACATCCCAAGGAATCTCTGCACCGGCTGCTCCCACTCCTGCTCTAGCTGCAGCTGTTGCTGCTGCTGCTTTTGCTCTCATCCTAGATCTAGCCGGTTCGGCCAGGGGATCCCCTACAACCATTGGACAAGGACCCTTCGACCCCATCAGGTGTCCCCTCCCCCATGCCGTATAGTCTCCTATGGGCTCCAACAGTGTAGAAGCATGAGCACCAACCATCTCCAAAATGAAGTCCAGATCACTCATAATATCCATCCGGCGCATGCGAGCAGGAGGCAGCACTGGAATACAAAAGTGAACCAGGTCGAGAGACTAACGGATGACTCTCTCTTCGAGATACCACTCCTAGTATAATGGGCCCTCTAGTAAAATCCGCATCAAGAAAATGTCACAGCTACGCATCAGATCTGCGCCATCTCTCCCCTCTACCCCTCGTCAAACGTCCCACCGAACCTGCAAAAGAAGGAAGGCAGTGATAGGAACAGAGAACAGTGGCAGTGACATAACAGAAAACAATGGCAGAAAAAAGTGGTAGTAACAGAACAGAAAATAGTGGAAGAACAGAAAGAAGTAGCAAAGAAGAGTGATAGAATAAAGAGCAAAAGCTATACCTGATCAGGGGTCAACTGGTCCAGGAAAATTCAAAATCTATCAAAGCTCTTACCCTTGGGCTTCGTCCCCTTATGCTCTCTTGTCTACCGAGCAGCACAGGAAATCACCAAAGGATCCTCATGAGAGTTCGCTGGGGCGTGCTTCCCGAGAAACTCATAGCTCCATAGCTACAAAAGAAAGGGTTAGAAAAGGGCAGATAACAGATATGTGAATAGATTAAAGTACAGAAAGACAGAAATAGTGGTATATATTCCAGATCCTCCAGTACCCCACAATGCTAAGCTCTTGCGGGATTCGTGTCACGGCCGTCATAAATCTGTATAGTGTGGCAAGAACAGCACCTCCTCAGTCGTAGATAGCGACCTGGTTTAGATGGTGGAGAGCTCCCAGATAATGCAGATGGACGGTACTCTCCTTGTTCACAAACAATGAGATACCAAAGATGTATAGCAGGAAGGCTTGAGTTACCCACTCGTAATGACGAGGCTCTGAGCACTGAAAATAGCAAAAGTAAGTATAAGGTGAGGTATACCTGACTCAACCCCTATTCATCTGTTGGGGAACGATGCCAAGAAAGTACGTTATCGCCTCAGTAAAGCGGGGAATGTTTGGGTCAAATGAAATAGGATCCCCACCAACCCGGATGTCGGCAATCATAGTAAAGTCGAGAGGAGTCAAGGTGACCTCAAAGGTAGAGAAGTGGAAGGTATTGGTGGTATCCCACCAACTTTCAGCAAGAGTTGTCAGCTACACGTGGTCGTTGCTGGTGTCACCCAACAATGGTATGAATCTCCTAAAGCCAGCTCCATCAACAAAAGCTCGACTCGGGGCAAGGAGAGCTCCATACCACTCCAAAGCGTCTCTAGATCCAATGAATCCTCTGATATGCTTGCCATCCTATAAAAGCAAAAGAAGGTGATTAGAAGATATAGTAACAGCCTTCAAATCAAATCAAATGCAAAAAGAAAGAAGACGAAAAGATAACAAAATCCTAATCATATGCGAAATGTTGTCTAGGTCTTAAGTCCAAAACACATCTTAGGTTTATCAAGCCCTAGTGATCTAGGCACCCTAAGCCCTAGTGCACTAGGCATCCCATGTTCAAAACCCTAGTCATATGCGAAGCGTTGTCTAGGTCCTAAGTCCAAAAGATATTTTAAGTTGATCAAGCCTTAGTGATCTAGGCATCTCAAGCCCTAATGCGCTAGGCATCCCGTGTTCAAAACCCTAGTCATATGCGAAGCGTTGTTTAGGTCCTAAGTCCAAAAGGCGTATTAAGTTTATCAAGCCCTGGTTATCGAGGCACCCCAAGCCCTAGTGCACTAGGCATCCCATATTCAAAATCATAGTCATATGCGAAGCGTTGTCTAGGTCCTAAATCCAGAAGGCGTCTTAGATTTTCTCAAGCCCTAGTGATACAGGCACTGAAAGCCCTAATGCGTTAGGCATCCTAAGTTCAGAAGGTGTCTTATATTTTCTCAATTCCTAGCGATCAAGGCACCATAAGCCTTAATGCACTAGGAAAATCTCTATCAAAATCCAAGTCATATACGAAACGTTATTTAGATCCTAAGTTTGTGAAATGATCCTTAGGTTTGTTAAGCCTTGCTCCTCAGGCACCCAAGCCCTACTCCTCAAGCACCTAAGCCCTGCTTCTCAGGCATCCAAGCCCTGCTCCTCATGCACCTAAGTCCTAGTGCGCTAGGCATCCTATGTTTCAAATCATGCTCCTCAGGCACCCTAAGCCCTGCTTCCTAGGCACCCTAAGCCTTAGTGCACTAGGCATTCTATTCTTCAAGCCCTGCTCCTCAAGCACCCTAACCCCTGAGCCCTGCTTCCTAGGCACCCTCAGCCCTAGTGCACTAGGCATTCTATGCTTCAAACCCTGCTCCTCATGCATCCTAAGCCCTGCTTCCTAGGCACCCTCAGCCCTAGTGCACTAGGCATTCTATACTTTAAGCCCTGCTCCTCAAGCACCCTAAACCCTGCTTCCTAGGCACCCTCAGCCCTAGTGCGCTAGGCATTTTATGCTTCAAGCCCTGCTCACCCTAAGCCCTGCTTCCCAGGCATCTTGTTTATATCTAAATTTTTAAGTATTGGCTCGACCTATTAATTTACGATTTTCTCAAGATAAAAACAGTTTTAAAGTCTTGACTTGATTTTTAATTATTTTTTATCCCGCTCTTGTTTAAATTTTTAGCTCTTGATTCGACCCATTAATTTGAGATTTTCTCCCGATAAAAATGGTTTTAAAGTTTTAACTCAACTTTTTAACTATTTTTTATCTCGTTCCAGTCTAAATTTCTAGGTCTTGACTCGACCTATTAATTTGTGATATTCTCCCAATAAAAATAGTTTTAAAGTCTTGACTTGACTAATTAATTATTTTTTATCCCGTTCTTGTTAAAATTTTGTAAGTCTTCACTCGACCTATTAATTTATAGTTTTCTTCCGATAACAATAGTTTTAAAATCTTAACTCGACTTTTTAATTATATTTTATCCTGTTCTCGTCTAAATTTTTTGGTCTTCACTCAACCAATTAATTTGTGATTTTCTCCCGATAAAAATAATTTTAAAGTTTTGACTCAACTTTTTAATTATTTTTTATTCCGTTTATGTCTAAATTTTTAGGTTTGACTCGACTTATTAATTTGTGGTTTCCTCCAAATAAAATTGGTTTTAAAATCTTGACTCAATTTTTTAATTATTTTTTTTCGTCCTCGTCCAAGTTTTAGGTTTTGATTTGACTTATTAATTTGTGATTTTTTTTTAATAAAAATAGTTATAAAGTCTTGACTTCACTTTTTTATTATTTTTTATTCAGTGCCCATCCAATTTTTTAGGTCTCTATTCGACCTATTAATTTGTGTTGCTTTTTCGATCAAGATAATTTTTAAAATCTCGACTCGATCCTTTTAATTATTTTATCCTTATCTGAGTTCTTAGATCTTGACTTGATCTTTGAATTGTTGCTTGTTTGTGCTCCTTTAGATCTTGACTCGATTTTTAAGGTATTCTTTAACCTGTTAATATTTGCATCATGTTTCTCGTTTTGCATCTTACATCATGCATCTTTTACATTTGCTCCGGAACTACGTTTTGGTCTGATCTCTAGCAAAGGGATACGTAGGCAACTCGATGAAAGTTTGAGTAACACTACTGTCATATGAATGTTTATGTGTTTGTAGCCTAAGATTAACGGCTTGATCAAATGGGTGTTGTCTCTGAATCTTTGACATAACTCGCATCACGCGTTGCTGCCCAAGTTGTGTTAAAGAGGGGCAACTGTGGACACCTCTATTTGACCCTATCAAAACTTAGTCATATTCAAGTGAATCCAATGATGAAAACCAAGCTGGATGATGTGCAAAGTCTCTAAAATGATCTCTAAAAAATGATTCAAATCCAGTACTTCTCTAAAATTGAATCACAAGATCATAACTTTTGAACCTTGAAGCCGCAACCTTCGAACCTCGCGACCTAATTGTTCACTGGCCCAAATTCTCGCCACCGCAACCTTATTTCTCGCGACCATAATAAGAAACCCTTGAAAATCCTAAAATTTGTCGCGGTCGCAACCTCCAAAGGTGGCGACCGCAACTTTCATAAGAATATTCTAAGCTTGGGACGTGTCACCATCTCATTGGGTGGCATTTTCTATATAAACGTACATTTTGCACGATTTTTGGGAGGACGATTGAAGTACGCTGATACTCTACCAGTCGAATTGCTCACACATCGACTCGTATTGCTGTACTTTTACCCCCGAGTACTGAAATTGAGGCATTTTTCGAAGACCGGATAGATGATCATCACATCCTACGACTTGAGAACACACCCTGATCGTCGTTTTATAAGTACATTTGTTCGATCCCTGACACTTCTCTCTCTACACTTTCTATTCCCGTAGAGTGTTCGAATTTATTTCTATATTTCAATTTTTGATTTGCCTGCTTTTCTCTTCTCACTTGTTATTATCAGGGTTCATTACTTTAGTTACCTTATTCACATGCTTAATTGTTGATTTTGATTAATTACATTGTTAGATTTTAGTTAGTATTCAACTGTAAATGCTTTCGTTGTGGTTTTGATCAAAATAGCCTTAATTGGATTTTTTTCTATCGTTTTGTTTTATATTGTAAACACATCGTATATTCGCACGTAATACGCTGTTTCTTAAAATTCATCAAAACAAAGCCTAAATTTCTTGCTGTCGCAACGTTTAAATGTTGCAGACGTAACTTTCTGGCACTTACATTAGTACGGTCGCGACATTGATCCTTGCGCCCGTGCATTGCATTCCCTTTTCCTTGCGACTACGACATTAATATGTCACAGCCGCAAGCTTTTTCTATTTCTAGTAACTTAAATGTTGTTTCTCAGTATTCTACAGTTTCCAATATAATCCTTTAATTCAGTTTTGATTTGATTAGGGTTTATTGGTCTCTTTTAGTAATTTCATTCTTTGTTTATCGTATGCAGCTTTCATCATATATCCTTTAGTATGGATTTATCATGTTTAGGACTTAGGGTTTCTTTTATGCTTTGTTATATGTTTTATATACCTGTGCTATACTATTTTCATTATTTGATTTAGATTGTTATCTCTTTGCCTCTACTTTTTTTATTTGCATGCATTTAAGAAATCTAATTAAGAACTAATGATAATTAGCAGAGGCTAACCCCACGGTTGGGCGAAATATGGTGCCTAATACTTTTTTCGATTCGTACCTTGTCACTAGACCTGTGTTTTCTCTAGTTAAACGTTTCCGAGATCAATGGCTTATTTTTATTTTTCTTAGTTTTTCTCAAAAACTAAGTGGCGACTTTATTTATTAATAAAAAAGATTTTCAATATATTTTGATTTTCAATTTGTTAAAATTTTTTAAAATAACTTTTGAATTTCCTATTTTTACAAAAATTCAAAATTTCGACACCACAAGCACTACCTGCAATTCCATTGCATTCATATTTAGAAAATGAAAAATATTGTACCAATCGTAGATTAAACCATAGAAAGAGACAAAGATGGAGACTCCCACCTATTAGAGTTTACTGACAATATATTCACAAATTAGAGTCTCAATTTTGTGTTTGTCTCTAGTTTAATCGGTGATTAGTTATCCATACACATAGCACAGTTGTTAGAAAATAAACCCTAGGTCGCACTTACTAACATGCCTTTTTTTCGCATTCACATGACAAGTATAGGGATGGTTATCATGTCGTGTTTGTATCTCGTTATATCGAGTTTATATTAAAAATTTCTCAACACTAATACTACCGATTTTAGTAAACATGTTATTTATCTTAACATTAACACTACGTGCTTATAAACAGATTAATCTATTTACAACATATTTAATAACTTATTTAACAACTTATTTAATAACAAACTAATTTAAACTTTTTTAACAAGTTCATATTTAAGCTAGTTGTTAATCGCGTCATAAATCTCCGAGTAGGATAATACAAACTCTTACAAGAGAATGACCCAACATTATATAAAATAAAAAAGAAGAAAAAACCAACCTCATATACTATTGCTTTGCAACCTTCATAAAAAAATTAAAAAAAAAACCATTGCCTCCACGCCTGTTTTATAAGGTTGATATTTCTTAACCGGATATGATCGCCCAACATGATAAAACGCGATAAATAAAATCAGGCTATGGTCAACGAATAGATCTGAAATCAGATTTAAGAAGATGGTAGCATAATAGCATTTTTACTTTTGCGTCAAATGGCAACAAAATTCATCATTGGAAAACAAAAACTTGTTGGATCAAAATGACTCTTTCGCCGGTAGATGATAGTCGTTCGCTCATTAATAATAAAAAATAAAAAAACGAAGCAAAAAAAAGACTAAAAATTATTAAAAATTAAAATTAAAATTAAATAAAAAAGATAGAGAAAAAAACAAAAACACTAAATAAATAAGAAAACAAAGAAGGAAAATGAGAAAATGAAGAATGAATGATTTGGGGGAAAAAAACCCCCACTGCCCCCTAAAGAAAACCTACATAAGAAAACCTAATTGTTGTATTGCTAGAGATAGAAGATTGTTCACTTCAATTCCATTATACATACTATTAAAGCATAGTTTGGGATCATTAAAAAGGTTAAACTTCTTCTAAAAAAATTTAACATTTAAGATGGCTCATTTGGGGTAATAAACTTGCATAATTTTTAAGATAATTAAAAAAAATTAATTTTGTTTTTAATATTTATTTTTTCAAATTATTTCAAATACCCTCACTTATTTTTATTTTTATTTTTAAAATTTTTAAAAATCAAACTTAAAACCATCACAAACATACACTAAATTCTAATTCTTAAATTCTTAAAATCTATTTTAGATTTTGTTTTAGCGGAGGTGAAACCAAATAGAACGATGAACACCGTATTACAATAGTCCATCACTTTCCCGCCATTTTTCTTCCCTCGCGTATATTTATATTTCTCTATCTGTAATTTTTCAAGAAAATACATTTCCGGCTTCAAACCA
>JAOTRH010481861.1:0-25325 GCA_034768845.1 Heliamphora exappendiculata | reverse complement strand
AATTAAATTATATATTTTTATTTTACTTATTTTTTATTTAGTAATTTTTTATTTTTTAATTAAAAATTTTTAAATAAATTTTTTTAATTAAAAAAATAAAAAAATCAGGAGTATAAGTGTGAAAATACTATTTTTTTTAAAAAAAATTAACAAAAAATTAACTTTTAAACCAAAATATTATAAAAATAAAATAATAAAAAAAATATAATAATATTTCAAATAATAAAAAAAAATAATAGTGATATAATCAGTAAACATAAGTAGTGTAAACGTAATATACCTAATATTTTTTATATTAACCTAGACAACAGGAAGTTTCCAAATTTCACAGTTCACGGAATCTTGTTCATGTGCTTGTGGCCGACATTAGGTGTCAAGGCAAGTCACGTCCAACGTCGGATCAATGATGCACATGTGGCTGCTGCCTCTGGAATTTCGAACAAAATTGATTTATTAATTTATTTTAATTTTTATAAATAATTTTTATATTAATTAAAATTTTTTATCTTTTGACAGCTCTCGTCAACGAAAAAAATCTACAAATATAATATGTTAATTAATAAAAAAATATTCACTAAAAAAAAATTAATAATAATCAAATAAATAATTATCTCAAATAAGTTCTCAGCTTCACTGTTAACTATCTTCAAAGTTTTTTTAAATTTTTTTTTACATTATAACTAAAATGTTAAATTAAATTTAAAGTAAATTTATTAATAAATTAGCTTTTAAGATAATATTTTTTTATGTTAGTTGATTGAATAAAACTTAACCTTTTTATTTTTCATTTAAATTTAATAATATTACCATTCTATATAATTAATTAGAACGATTATATACACTTAATATTAATATTAAACAAATTATCAAAATATCAAATGAAAATATTATTATCTTTTATAATAAAATAAGAATTTAAATATAATATTCTAACAAATTAGTATTTTGAGACAACAAGTGGAATGCTGAATTCTTTTTTTTTTTTTTTGCTAGAAAATAATTTTTAAGTTCACGCAAACACTAAAAAACAAAATCAAAAAATAAATATTTCTTGTAAAATAATTTTAATAAAAAGAGTTTTCTTCATTGTAAGATATTTAAAATGAGCCTAAATATCATTATCACCATGCATGAGAAAGGCTAAAAAAAAAAAAAAAAGAGTACAAATTCCACTATTTAAAATTATAAACTCATAAACTCACAACTGTAACAAATATTTATATTTTCTATTTAAAATTATAATTATATTTTTTAAATTATAATCTATAAATTTATAATTTCAACCCTACCAAACACTCTCATTAACAGTAAAACTCGAAACAAAATCCACCTCAACTTAACCCAACCGAACCAATACCACCAACAAAATTTTGATCCTCTTATCATAAATCTAGCCGTTTAAGTAAACTTTACTTAGTCACCTATTTACTTATTAACAAATAAACCAAATTCTATTTAAATAAATTTATTTGAATAATTTTTTATTTATTTACTTATTTATTTATAAACCAGCTACCCAGACGAGCTTATTTGTTTATAAATTAATTTATAAATCAACTTATTTACTTATTTAGCTACTCAAACGAACTTATTTATTTATTTATTTATATTTTTATTTTTAACTTATTTGATTAACTAAACGACGTGATTTATTTTTTAACTTATAAGCCAACAAACAAATAAATAAGATCACCCAAATGGCACCACAATAAATAAGATCACCCTTTCCAAGCTTTTCTTCGCTACCTCCACTAAATCTTCTTGTCCATCTAAAAACAAAAGGAGAACAAAATTTAGTGGACGCAGCAAAAAGCATAAGAATTGGACTACTCTAATTACCAACAGAAAAACTACAAACGAGGACAACTCAAAATAAAGCTAGTAAAGGGTACATTACACAATCACCCCCGAAGTTTGTTGAAAATAGAGGTAGCACCCCTGCCGTATTGGAAATTACATTGAACTCCCATTTGGGAGAAATATGTTTCTCCCTTTACTGTCATTGTACCATTAGGAGATGCAACACTATATGCGGATGCCAAGTAAATAATTTTTGTAATGTCCAGCACGTTATGCTGATGCCAAGTAAATAATTTTTGTAATGTCCAGCACGTCCTTGGCCTTCTAGTTTTCTACACTAGATCCGACATGTCCTTAATCTTCTAGTCTTTCACATTGGAAGATAAAAGTAAAGATGCAATTGATAGCCTTGGTTAGTGTCATTCCCTCTGCTAGGGGAGTTCATAGTAGTTTTCAATACCACATGAGTGCTATTTGTATTCTCAACGAACCATAGGGTGGTGTGTTATTTACGCTAAAAAAAATAAACAAAAAAATGTTGAGTATATATCTTGTATTCTGTGAATTCATATAATTAGAATTTAATTTACATGTATTTGAACTGAACTGGGATCATTAATTCATAAGAAGTCTAATACGTACAGAATTTTATAATTATATGAAAGCTAGAGTTTTAGAGTTTTGCTATAAATATAAATCTTATCATTCTAATTATTGTGTGAAGAGCTGAATCAAAAGGGATAAAGATGTAGGGAGAAGCGAAAAAATACCGAGAGCACGAGAATAATCCTTGAGCGGGAAAAATGGGATTTGTTTCAAGGCCCAAGTTATAGGCGTCGAATCTTGGGGTATTTTTTATCTCATGATTGTACATTCTACGATTATAGTGGATTATCTCTTTCACCCGTGGACGTAGGCATGTTGTGCCGAACCACGTAAATTCTTGTGTCTTTTTTCTCTTTGGTGTGCGCATAATTGTGTTTCCGCTTGCATTCGAGAATTAGTGTTCAAATCCCAACAAAAGAGCTTATTGTCTGGATGGACCTTCCCTCATTTGTCCACAACAACCTGCCATTGTAGATCTGAGAGCTCCAAAATTACTGTACTGCTCCAGGAGAACGCTCTGCAATACAAAGCAAAAAATCCAACTATAACAAGTTAGATCCCCAAGATTTCAACTTACATTGAATCTTATCATCTACTTTCCTCTAGTTTAAAGAAAGAAAAAGTTCACGTGAGCAAAGTCATTGCAAAAAATTATCCACTACCTCATTCGAGTGTTGCATTAAGACTTAAGAAGGATGGGTAACTCAAAAAACATATCGTACCCATACTAAATACGTATTAGATATTGGTACTTTGCATGTTACTTCTATATACAAACTCGGTACGCAAAATACGTACCTACATTTTTTCTTAGTTTTTGCATAGCCTAAAAGATATGTAGCAAGTTCTCAACCCATACTTCATCCGTAATAATACTTACTTTCATACAATATGAAAATAGTTTTATAAAACCTTTTTTCATACTTAGTATAATTTCAAAATTAAGATTGAATTTGTAAGTTATTTAATGAAATGACATCTAATTCTAGTTCGTACCTTACTTTTGACATTCAATATGATTTGAACGTTTAATTCTTAATTGACAAAAGCATTAATAATTTTTGTATTTTGATTTTCTAATCGTTACATATAACGCATTGCTCTAAAATTATAAAAATAAGTTTTATACCGATGTACCCCAGTAGCATCCATCCTCAATTGGAATGGAATTTGATAAAAAAATAAAAGTTGGATTACAACATACCATTTAACCACCTTAAATGGTAGGTTTTTGCTCTTTGAGGGGCAATTATCTCCAAAGCGCGATGTACACACTTGTGGTATGAGAAGTCTTCAATTGTTCCATCACTTCGAACCAATAAAAAGCAGCGGGCCTTTTCATGCTTAGAGTGATAGCCAACCTGGACATAGGTGACAGGAATGAAGTTAAAAAATACATTTTACGATAATGCATACATAATTAATTTGATTGGTTCCACGAAGAATTGACACAAAAGATACTGATGTTTCCATTTTTAGCTGTAATTAATCAAAATTTAAGTACAAAAATATTACGGGCATTTCCTAAAAAACATAACTGCCACCGTTAGAGATTTTGTTTGCTTTCAAGGGCAAAATATTAATTTAAATTTAATAAGTCTTTTTTTTACCACAACATCAAATATTAATCTAGGTCTTCGCCTTAAGATTTTCATCAATGCTAATCCTTGTAAAATTTTCATTAATGCTAATCCTTGTAAAATTTTCATTAATGCTAATCCTTGCACTCATTCAACCAATTGCATCTAATGATCTTTATTATATGTAACCAAACCATTTTATTCTATCTTCGCTTAACTCGTCTTTAATTTGTGCTATTCCTACCATTTTACGAATATTTTCATTGCTAATCCTAACTCTCTACTTTTACCACACACCAATCTTAACATTGCCACCATACTACCTTCATTTTAGTTATGTTGTTTTTTTTAGTTCTGTAGCACTCTTGTTACATAACCCAATGGGTGAGCTTGGTGGTCAAAGCGTTAGACTTGGGATTTATACTTTCCAAGGTCTTTAGTTCGAAACCTCCTAAATACTATCAACTCTTATGGGATTAGCCCATATGGGAATTTGCCTCGACTTTAAGTGGGCTCCCCACTAGTCTTGTCTCGCGCTCCGTGAAGTGTAGTGGATTAGAGACTCCAAAAAAGAATAGAAGTCCCAAGGTAGATTACCTTGTTGCCACGTATGTGCTGCTATGTGGTCGCATATAACCTATTGTCCACATTGGCCAGCCAGAAGGTTACTGGATCATCACACGCAATGAGAACGTTGCATATTAAGTAGAAGAGAATGTGGCATCCCATGTTGATGGGTTAGTGAATTACTAATTAATAAATAATGATCACTAGTCTACGTCTAAATAACATGACCTTAAACTTTTAATCCATAAGGTGAGGCTTGGGCAACCTATCGCGTGTAGGTTAAGGACATGTACCCTATCTATCCCTGGTACTTCAGCTCTAATACCATGTTAACTTAAGCTTTTAGAAAATTAGAACGACAATATGATAAGAAACGTAAAGAATATATTTATAGATTATTTGTATTTGACCCTGAAAGATATTTGAATATTGTAAATTATAATTATTTTAGATTTGGTTAGATATGATTAGTTTAAATAAGATTTGATTAGATTGTTTAGATAGAATTACTATTCTTTTTATTCTTATCTTCTGTACTTCAATGGTCTATTTGTATGTCCTTAACTAGTATTCCAAATTACTGAATGATTGAATAAACAAATATATTTCTAGAATTGGTGTGGATTCTAATTTAACCCTAAATGCAGATTCTTAAATGATCATTTAGGTACAGATTCCTAAATGATTGTTCGTGATTGTCTTGCAAATTAAGCTTTTGTCCCAATCAATTGGTGCAAATTGACATGGAATGCTGGTAAGAAATTATACGAGCTAATTGAATCTAAATGAACATATTCAATTTGACAGAGCAAAATAACGAAAAACGATACATCTAGCCAACTCTGATTGTTTGGAATAGAAGGGTTAGTTTATTTGTATTTGGTTTTGTTTAGTTTCTCCCCCGAACTATTACCAACCCCAAAGCTCAAGAAGTACAAAGATCTACCGAACCTTTATTTGTCCTTTTCCACAAGCCCAACCCCAAGACCTCTAACTACGCTAGAGGTCTAATATGTACCTTAGCAATGCAGTTACAATACCCTTCACCAAAGCATATCTCCAAGGATTTCCTAACGAAGCTTGATTGAAAAGCCTAAAATGTTGGATACCCATGGTCCCCAGCTTTCACCCTTCAACGTTCAAAGGTATACACACAAATTCCTTTTAAAAAATGGAACTTGAAATCATCTCCTGGACCTCCTAAACCTCTTGAAATAAAGTTCCTACAAATCTTCTACTTCTCTACCACCAAAGTTGGGATAGTAAATAAGGATATAAAGTAGGTGGACTAACTAGCAAGAATACTTTTAAGAACTGTAAGTTACTATCTTTTGGAAGATAACGTCTCTTCCACCCAACACCCAAACAATCTCTTTTCAGAATTCTCAACAAACATTATCCAACATAATAGTAGGTTTAAAAGATGATTCCACAGGGAAATCCCAATTTAAACCCCATCACATGCAGGTAGTCAATGTAGATCCTACACTTCTCCAACTGCAACTAATTTGCTCTTACCAATATTCATTTTTAATCCTGACAACCTCAAAACAAATTAGCACACAACAGAGATATCACAACTGCTCCTATTCCACTTCATAAAAGATAAAAGTATCATTAACAAATAAAAAGCCGAGGTACCATGATCAAATCAAAACTGCATGGCTAACCATCCAACACAAAGCCAGCGTAATAACGATGCAAAGAAAAAGGTAAGGGGACCCACCTTCTAAGTTAGTGATCTTCTAGAACTTCCAATTACATATGCGTAACATAGTCATCAAAATCTTACAATTCACAAATCATACATAAATCGACTTTAATCTATGGGTGAATCCGTTTTGTAATAGAATTATCGTGAATCTTATCATTCACAATTTAATTCAAAATATACGATTCATATGATTCTTCAAACAATTGAATCCAACAAATTTAGAAACTTTTTTTTGAATGTCATAATAAACTCCAAGTGCCTATTGTAAAAATAAGAAATAATCGTGCATGATTTGTTGCTCCATTTGGTGATTATAGAATTCAATAAGAACTCGTAAACTTGATAAGTTCTTAAACATTTTCTTTGTTTCACTTTTATGGGGAAAAAATGTCAAAATACATCTTTTAACGATATTTCAAGTGAACATAACACTTCAAATAAATTACCTAGGGTTCCCCCTTGGGGAAAATACTTCTATGCATACATCTTCTGGTTTATCTACCGTAAGATGATACACACTAGCTAATAGGTACAACAAATTCTCCAAACTTTTTTATTTGTAGTAACTATATGATATAAACAACACGATTTAAATTCTTCCATGTTGAAACTAAAGAGTTTCCACCCACTCTCTTTTCTTATGTTACTAACCTCGAGTTTTTTTAATCCAATTTATGAATTTCAAAAAAGGATTTAAGATGGTTTTAAAGGGATCTCATGGTTGACTGGATTTAAGCCAAAATATATTGCGATGATGACAAATATCTTCCCAATCAAATATCATAATCATGTTTTCATTGCATAATTTGTGTCAATATCAATTTAGTCATTTCATTTTAAGTGTTTAACATCATCATTTATAGTTCATGTTGATCTTATGATTCTTGATTCTGAACTTATCTGCAATATGAGTATTTGAAACTTAAGGTGTTGACATGAATGTCAAAGCGTGCCATTCCATCTTTGACTAAATAGTACTGGCTTCATATTATATTGCAATCATTTAGGATGAAATTTAAGTGGAATGGTTTTTACATGGTAGCCTGGTTTCAGTATATCATGGTTGTCAAATCGTGAATTAAAATTCCAAGTTTATGAATCGTGAATTAAATTACATTTACCTTTATTTCCTGAGCTCCAGCTCCAATCTTCTCATTCTTTCGAGGGTGAAAATATAATGCCATCATTGCAATAGACTTGTCCACTTCACTTAGTTGATGATTGATGGGATAACTACATTCATGAAACGATAAACAACAGAGCAAGAAAAAATATGCCATAAGAACTAGCAAATATTGAAAAGTAGCACGAGCAACAACATCAAGGAACAACTGAAAAAGGGGAAAGCAGGGGTGGCCCGTATATTAGGCAAATTTGGCGATCGCATAAAATCCCGAACTTCAATAAGGCCCCCCAAAGTTGTAAGATTCTTTATGATATAAACTATTATATATATATATCATTTTTAAAAATAAATCATATTGTGAAATTTAATAAGATCTTTTATAATACATACTATTATACATAAATATTTAAAAAATTATTGACAAAGTATATATTTATGAGGCCCACAAAGAAAATAAATTAGGCCTACTTTCGTCAAAGTAAGAAAGCCTACATAGTAATAACCTTTTAAATAAAAAGTAACATAAAATACAGAATTTCAACTGAACTTTTAAAATAGAAGAATATCATTGAAAAATAATATTTTCATTCAATGCTCAACTTACGAAACTAGCTGAACACATTGCATTATTCCAGTAGTAGCCTTTAATTTTCTTTGATAGCGGGTAATTGAAGAGTTCTAACTTTTTATTCTTTTTCTCTCTTACAACTGATTTATTCTTTTTCTTTGATAGTGGCCATTAATTTTATTGTTCTCTCTCTTGGTGACTTTTCGATTCAGGGTTAGGATTACTCATTCTGCTCAAGCACTATGTTGGGTATCATGTGCTTAGAATATCATCAAAATTTGCAAGTGGCTTATCATGGTCTTTCAAGTGCAGTGCAGATGAAGACATATTGTACACAAGGATTTCAAGACAAATTATCATTATTAGATTGAACAATCAATATAGATTGTGCAAATGATCAACTACATGGGTAGAACGCATATGGCACAATTATGCATATAATTTGTTTATGGAATATATTCCACCAGTGCTATCCTGTAGAGCTAGAAACGCTTCCATAAAAAAGAATTAGCCCACCAACTGCAGGAAAAAAGCAAAGTTGATTTCATAAATTGAATGTAAAAGGACTAAGGTCTGAAGAAGCCTCGGAACCATAGTCAGCTGGCAAACCAATGCATGACATTATGATTCAAGTTTTCGGTTTGGAAGCGGCCAAAATTCCATATTTACAAAGAAACCACAAGGATTCAAACTCTAAACTACAATAATAATAATAATAATAATAATAATAATAATAATAATAATAATTGGATATATAATATTCCCAGGGGAGCTAGAATGCCCAAAATCCTATTAAGATGGGAGAAAGGTTTGATTCTAGTGATGTAAAACTCAAAGCAAAAGGAATAACCAATATGAAGTGACAGCCAGTCAAGACCAAAACATTGTCCTCTATAGAATATGCAATCGTTAACTATGTTAATTCACCTGTTCTAAGAAAAAAAAGTTTTATTCAAAGGATAGAAATATGCAAAAGAGGAATAACTTACTTGTGCAGCATAATCTTTAATGCTTGGGACAACCTCTGAATGTCTTTCAGTGATATAAAACTTCTCAACATCATTTTTGATATTTCCAAGTTTTTATGCGGTTTGAGGAAAAAATCACCAGATGTGCAAAGAGGCCGAGGATAGCATTTGTCAGACACACGTTTATGTTCACCAGGCACCTTGACCTTTACATTCTGTTCATGAGAACTGATATGGCTACCCAAAAGTTTATAGATATCTTCAGGTTTAGTGAGTTCATGCCCCTGATAAAGAGATTAGACATGAAGAGTAGTGAGTTCATGCCCCTGATAAAGAGATTAGACATGAAGAGACCCACATCATTTGTTTCAGGGGAATGTAATTTCCTCCCCCAGACCATATAGGCAGGAAAGATCAGAAAATGATGAAAAGATAAACAAAGATCAATTGACACCAGTGATGATAAATAACAGTCATAACATAGCATGTTAAGTTTATGCAAAGCAGATGATTAAATGGAACAATGGCTTTTTATAGGTTTATTTCTTTATAACCAGTGATCATGGCCAAACTAGGGATGACAAGAGAAGTGAACTCACACACTGACTCCTAAGGGTACAGATCATCACTAACGATCAGCACAGCTGCAAAGCTAAAAAGATTTAAGATAATTTTTTTATGGAGAACAATTTGGAAACCTCTAAAAATCAAATACAATTTTCACCTTTGAGATTACACATCCCATCTTATTTTATAGAACACTCGGTGCATGCGCCTAATGATGAACCTGTGACAACTTTGGAAATGACAGTGGATTCAAATCCCAGCCATTCCACACATGGGAAAATTCCAGTTTTGAAGTTCCCAAATAACCCAAAGCACAATCTGCTAACAAGGTCACAAAGTGACTAGGGGAAATTTGGTGCAGGTTTTGCAACCTGAAAGTTAATCAGAAAACTGAAGTTAAAAGCACACCTGCCCCAACTTCAGGGTAAGATTTTTTCTCTAGCTTATTTGGGCTATTTTTTCCTGATAAGCTGTAAGCAGAAGCTGCACCAAACACTTGGCATGGACTCCCAAAATAAAAGAAGAGTTCCAAGAATCCCAATAAGCTGCACCAAATGCCCACTAGGATACCTTGCAAAAAGTTTGACAGTTGGGAAGATTTTACTCTTTCGTAATTGTATGGTTTTCCTGGCATACTTTCTGTGCTGTAAACTTCCTGAAAACAACTATTTTCCAAGAATCCCAATAAGCTGCACCAAATGCCCACTAGGATACCTTGCAAAAAGTTTGACAGTTGGGAAGATTTTACTCTTTCGTAATTGTATGGTTTTCCTGGCATACTTTCTGTGCTGTAAACTTCCTGAAAACAACTATTTTCTAAGAAACGGTTTAATCAGTTTTCTGAGTTCTCAGAAAATTGAATTCACAAGAAATTGAAAACAGCAAGACAACTGTGTTTTCAGACTACTCAGAATTTTAAAAATAACTTCCCACTGTTTTTAATTCAAGAAACACAAAAATCAAAACACACAAATGAAAATGAGAACAAAAAGGATACCAAATGGGCGCTTAAAGTCTGGAAGGCCACTGATTAGTTTAGACACAATCATTAAGAACTGAACTACTCCATAAAGGTAACATCCCAATCAAGCAACACATCTAAGTCCTTACATAACTGGAATAGTTGTAGTACCCCATAAAATCAAAGTTCTCTTGTTTGAACTAGCATGAACTGCAGATGTTGTAGGTAGCTGATGAAAAGTAATGAAGTGGGGCTAGTAGCTGCTACAGTCCAACTAAAACTCACAAAATATAAATAAAAAACGTGAGTAGCTACTTTACCATTTTCCCCTTCAATTCTCAAGTTCAAAATTCCAAAAATGTCCTCCACAATGTTGTAATCCCACAGTGACCTAAATCCACTCTCCACTCAGTCTACCCCATTAACCATTTGATTCTGTCAACTTCCTACGTGAACCTTTCACTGCTTCATCTGAAATCTAGACTGGATTTCGTACAAGGACTCAATTTCAATGTCAATATGACCCAAAAATGGATGAGCCAAAACTAGAGTTTTAAATCGCAGTATCGGCCCGAGTAACAGCCGTGGTCGTGTGTAACGGGTATTGAGAAAATCAGTCAGTCTGTAACAGAGATCGGTAACCACTCTCGTGATTTTTCTTCAAGCGCTAGCAAATGACAAACTCATTGATAAATATATCCTAAATTTATTTATTACAAATTGAACATTTATAAGTATTTTTAATTAACATTTTCACGCCTTAACTTTGAAGGCGAAGATAGAGTTCTAGAGAGGAAACGAAGTCAAATTATTGGGTTGTCTCGGGTCACATATTGAGAGTATCGGCTGATACGGACCAATACGGCACTGATACGCGATACTTATCGACCATATCTGTCAATACTCTAAGAATTTTTTACAACTCCGATATCAGAGTATGTATCTGAAACACATGTATGCGATACCGTTATGTAACAATACTTAACGGTATCGGCAATATTTAAAACTATGGCTAAAACCTAATTCAAAAATCTAGATCACTTAAATGGTAAAACCTATATGTACCTATATGCACCTAATTTTCCGAATAATGTAAAAAATTATACAAGGGAGGGGACAAATCACATTAAGGTAAACAAAAGGACTTCATCTTTTGTGTAATTTTCATGAACATTTATAGTGTAAAAATTTATAACAACTTACCATCGACGGGGATTAAAGGTGACTAAATTCCAAAATTTTAATTCTATAACATGCAAGGCACGAAGTACTTGAAGATGGAGCAAAAACCTCACAGCAATGATCCGTTTGCATATGCATATTATCTCATAAAGGACGATGACGTAAAATCTACCTTTCCAGAATATAAAATATCAAATCGTCCACCAGTCCCAGTTGAAGGAATATTTCCCCATGACAATGCATCAAGATTCCCCTGAAGATCATCCAGAACTCCTTTCTTGGCAGCTTTAATGAGGCAATCAGCTGGTTTCTGCCAAAAACAATGTGGTATGCAAAACATATGTACACTAACCACATAAAACAAGGGGCATATGCAAAATCATTTCAATTCTTTTAATGAAGAACGTACAGAAAAGCACGCTTGCATGAAAGGTGAAGAGACAGATGAGCATTTTCTTTGATCTGCCAACCCTTTTGCATTTAAAGCAACAAACTCTCCAGTAGCTGATAAACAATCTGCAGCAAGAAGCAAATGCTCCGGAAGTATAGTTTTGCCAATGTCAGATATTGCAGACTTCAAACACTGCATTTGGAAATTTTCTGTTAGAAACACTAGTGATTGTCATAAATTGTGAAAGCAGCAAAAAGAGAGGCAAACAAAACCTACAGTGAGAAAATATTTCTGTGCAACATCTATTCCATAGGTCAGAGTCATATTTTGAATATCATCTGGATGACTGCTTTGCCAATCAATCATATCCATTATTGGGAGACAATTGTCCATAAGGACACTCCAGAATCTTTTTCTTTCACAGTTGTCAGACATAAAAACTCTCAAATGGAGCTCGCCAGGAGAACTTCTATGAAATCTTGATACATTTGGCCAATCTTTCCATAAGACATCTACTTTTTTGAACTCCGGGAACCCTACAATACATGTCAGAAGGAAGAAAAAACTAAGAGTTGTATTCAACTGTCAAAGAAAATTTCTTTCAGGAAAAGACAGATGCGCAAAAAATTATATCAGATCCCTAAATTTAAAAACCAGGTAATGCCGCCACATTAAATGTTTGCAAAATCTGGTTAAAAAATATGAAAGTTTGAACTATGTAAAATTGAAAAAGGCTCACAATGATATTTACAGTTTCATAGACATTTGAAGGTGCAAAACACATGTAAATCAACCATAATTGCTCCAAATCTGATGTATTATTTATGTGTTCTTCTTTTTCCCTTTATCAACATGACGACAAACAACAGTATAATTTGAGTAACATACTTCAAAATAACTCTTTTGTTAGTAGTAATTCTGCAGAAGCCCACCATCATAAACCCGCAATGGCATCCCAGCTTTAGCCCTCAATCAGCTAAAGCTCAACAGAGCCTTATATCCCAACTACTCGGAGATGGCTAAACAAATAAATTTTTGTCAACTTGATCTATCTTGGAACATATCCTCACTAAATTTATTTATGCTTGCTAAAAGGTGAATATATCCTCTCCGAATTTACAGGTCACATGTCCAACCCCATTGCCTCAACCCATCAACTAGCTCTATTTACAGCCATATCTTCAAACAATCAATCAATTTACTTATTTATTCAATTCGTTCTTGTTAAGAAGTAAGCATCCTCGCCTACACATCGCGTTTCTTACCTCAATTCTTAAAACAAAGCCTTTATCCGGTCTTTTCAATACCATTTCACGTATTTTTATTTTTGTTTTGACATCCTGCACTAGAATGAGAAGTGATTAACCTAATAAAACTAATGGAAATAAATTTTCCAAGTTGATTTTTTTGTAGGGTAAATTGTATTATTTCATTTGCAATGCTTACTATTCTGGTCAACAATCTAAACGAATATTATGCGTATGGCATCAATTGTTTTCATATATGATTAAAGAGTTTTCCTAGCGGTTCAATAGATTTTCTCTGAGGGGTAGGAAAGAGGATGTTTTATGATGTAACTCCAAAGGTATTTCACACTTACACAATTAAGCAACATGTTTAACTTGATCAACACAAATCTCAGGAAAAATAAATGGATTCCAAAAGTAAAAGGAAATTGACATCTTCAAAAAGCAACTGCCTGGAATTCCAAAATGAAGCTCTCACTTTTGAGGTTAGCATGAACATTACAGCTGAATATGTCTTCTCTACAAAGTGGTAATTCCTGTTAGAGTTCCAAGAGGAAAGCTTTTGTATTTGACAATAGGCATCAACATCACAGGTGACTACACAGAAACTAACCCTCCAGGAAAGGATCGTAATTTTGTTGCACGTGGATTGTTCCGATCAGCTAGGAAAAGGAAATGTTTCGAAAACGATTCATAAATATGATGGAAATGGAGAAAAAACTGAAAACATAAGTAAACATTTGAAACATGCAGTAAAGTATATTTTTGTACGTTTATAAGGCTAACAATTCAACAACTCAACATGTTTAAGATCTATATATTCATTTTAGTGTATTAGACTACAGAAACAATACTAAACTAGCACTAGTGATAATACCACATAATTAGGAATTGAAACTGATGTCGAATATATCATTTCTCCATAGCTTTTAAGAAACAAAATTACAGTAATAGTAGCATAGCTTTTAAGAAAACAAAAATTATCATTGAGATTTTTATAAAAAGAGTACTTTACGGTAATTTAAAAAAAGAATAAGCAATCTAATCATGCTTGTTTCATTTTCCTCTCTCTCTCTCTCTCTCTCCACAAAAAAAGGCAAATGCAAATGAAACTTTGTTGAATATTTCTAAGAAATGTCTAAAAACTGACTGCTTTGGTTTGTTTCAGTGTGTGGTGATGAAAACAGTATTGATATTTGAGTAATACTTCGTTTTGGTTTCTTAGGAAATGAAAACATTTCGTTCATGTCAATGGAAACGAAACAAAAAATTGTTCCTAGCCTCCAAGACAGGTTAAATTATATATATATTTCTTGATACAATTAGCAAGAACTTCGCTGTATGAATTACACCTTAAAAACAGGAGAATAGATAAATCAAACATGAGCAATTAAATTCAGAAGAACTTAAAGCTGGAATAGATATGTATTCTTAGTTCAGTTCCTTCAGTATAACCTTTCACAACAGTTCCTAAAAGGACTGGTATCACCATGTCTTGAAGGTAATCCAGTTGGACACCTGAATTCCTGGAGCTTTCAACCATTGTCACTGTGATGCAAACTGTAGCATTATTTTCTTTCTGCATGTCAGCTACAGAGCAATTGTTGCATGCTAATTAAACTCAAGGCATATAGAATTAAAAAATTCCAATTGCAGCATGCTCAGAGCAAGTTCTTTTAATAGGGTATCAACTGTAATACTAGAAAAATTTGGAAGCGAATGTTCATCAGACCACGTCGAACATCGTCTTAGAACTGTGAATCTTCATGGGGTATCATAGATCAACTTCGAGGCAAAAGTGATTTTGGATGAGAAGAGAATATGAAGATGGTAATAGCTAGTCCAAAAGTCTATTCAGAATATGTTCAGGTAAAACTATTAGATCATTTGAATCACTATTTTATTTGATTTTCTATTATTTAATATATACATACTAATTATAATTTTATTTTCATCATTTGCAAACAGGCACATCCATCTCATGAGAAGTATCTCAACAAAAAGATTGAAATGTAAAATGAGATGGCTTTAGTAGTGGGTAAAGAACGTGCAAGAGAAAATTTTGTTAAATTATTTATTGATATTGATTTGAAATCTAAGTCAGAGAATGAACTAATGCATTTGAATGATGATATTGACGTTAACAACATCTCAAAAGATAAGAAAACTGAAAAAAAAATCTATATGCTCCGATGCAACTTCTTCTCAACCAAGACAACATCATAAAAGAAGTCGTGACACTTGTGATGAGAATTAAAATCACAAAACAATTTTGCAAAAAAAATGGACAGGTAGCATATGCAATTAGTAAGCTAACTTGGGATAGGCTTAATGTCTAAGCTCTTCATTATGAAATAACCAAAATGGAGAGTTTTGATCGTGCTTTTCTTGGCTCTGCATTCGACTATTTGGTTGAATATAAAAAGCTTGAAAATGCATTCATAGCAAAGGATAATGATATTCGAAAGATTTGGCTAGACAATTTTGGAAAAAAATGAATAGTACCAGAATTTTGAAGCTTATTGATTATTGTTGCTAGTAGTATATCTTCTTTACAAAGGTTTTAGTTGGAGTTTCGTTTGAGAATATTATCTTTTTCTATGTTTTGGTTGGAGTTTAATTTTTGGGATATTATTTTTTCTGTTATTTTGGTATTGTTGAAAATCGTGTTATTACTGGAATTTTGATAAATTTGGTATCTTTAATGAGTATTTGCTATTTTTAATGGGATTAGATGTGTACATTGCAATTGTTAACGTATTATTTCTTAAATTTTTTTTCATGTGATGGTATTTATTTTTGTGCATATTAATTAATTATTTTTTTAAATGTATAATTTTAAAATATTTGGAATGTTTCACCTACCATCTTCATTCATAATTGGGGTCATGACTTTTGTTGTGAAAATATTTTGTTTGAACCAAACAATGAAAAAATTTTGTACTGAAAATATTTTTTAAATGTTAATCAAACACCAAAAAATACAATTAAAAAAATAAATTTTATAAAATTATTTTACATATAAAATATTTTTTATGATAAAATATTTTACGTCAAAACAAATGAAGTCTAAAAGATGAGAAAAAATGTTATTTATTTTTTGTAAAATAAAATAATGCAATAATATTTAAAAAAAAAAAAAAAAAACGATGATATATCTAAACCATGCAGGGTTTTAAATGTAATTTACTTTTTTATTTTTATTTAAAAAAATCTCTCCAATGTGGCACGCGAATCTTTATCTTACGGCCACGTCATACTCTTCCGAAACGTGGCACATTCCCATTAGCTGGACCTCAGACCCACAAATGACAGATCATCCACCACGTCATCAAATTTGCGCGTGCACGTTCCTTATTGTACGCTGTCGGTGCACACAATCCCGGAAAAATCCAAAAACGAACAAATATCGTCTTGTCCGCATCCTCCCCATTCCCCGACGCAACAAACAAAAAATCTCTCGGTCCTCCCTCTCACACACGGCCTTGTTTGGCCTAAATGTTATAAATTTTGATTATTTTTGTTTTGTTTTCAAACTTTTTTTTATATTTTGATTAATTTGTTATTTTTTGGAATCATGATGAATCCAAAAACAGATTTTCTTAATTGAAATATAATTTTTTATTAAAAATAAAAAATAAAAAATTTGATTAATTAGCCTTTTTAGTTTATGTTACTTATGTTTTTTGTCTTTAGTTTATTTTCGTGGTTTTTAATCCTTGTTATATTTTGATCAAATCATACCTAATTAAATCAAATTAAATAATAATTGGAATTGGCATCATTAAATTTTTTACATCATTTTACTCTGTTAAAAATTATATTTTCACTTAATCTTAATAAGTTCATATATTTTTTTAATACGACATTCTCCATCAATTTAAATCTATTTTTTCCCTAGTAATTTTGTTACCCCTTATCTTATAAGTTAACAGAGAAATAAAAAAATATAATAATTCTCACTAATTTAGTGTTTATCAACTTAGTTTTAAGTTAATTTTTTGATTTTAAATCACTTTAAATTAAAAAATTAAAAAATTTACTTAGTTGGAAAACGAGTGATTTTTTAGTTACCAAAAAAATTAAATAAGTCGAATGTAAAATTTCAAGTCTACCATTATATGTAAAAAAAGTCAAAATTAAAAATTATTGTAAAAAAAGCCAAAAGGATTAAAAATAAATAAATTAAAAGTTAAGGAATGAAAAATAAGACCTTTTAATTTTTTAAATTTTAAATTAAAAATTAAAAAATCAACTTTAAGCCGATAATCAAATAAATGCTTAGATTTATATCTTTTCATATAATTTTCATTACATATAATCTTATAATAATTTAAGTAAAATACAATTTATTTTACTAAAATAAAAAAAATAAAATAAAAAAGCAATCATCCCAAACACAACTCTTATGCTCTCGCGCGCGCGCACACTCTCTCTCTCTCTCTCTCTTTTCTTTTTTTTCTTTTTTTTTTTATTGATCTCACTCTCTCTCCAAGCATATATATCTGACACATCCTAGTTAGTCGTTTTCGTAATATCTGGGTGTGCTTCTCCATCTGGCAAAACAAAAAAGAGAAAAAAAAGAAAGAGAAAAAATCTTTTGATGTGCTTCTCTGAACATTTGCTTCAATGGATGAGGCTAATGATTCAGGATTGGAGCAAGAGCACCTTGAAAACGATGTCCCAATCAAGGAGAACGAATCAATTGCGTGGTCTGATGATGATTATGGAGAGAAGGAGCAAGAACACCTGGAAAACGATGGCCCTATTAAGGAGAAAAAACCAATTGAATCCTCCGATGGCGATGATTATGGAGAGGATGCTGATAGAAGAGGGAAGGTGATGGAAACGATGGGGAAGAAGAAGAAGAAGAGGAAAAGAGAGTTTGGTAAATCGACAGTACTGAAACCAGAGCGTCCCGAAGTTGTGCTTCGGGACCCTCTGGTTGTGTTTGGCTCAGATGTCATGATGAAGATTCTGAGGCATCTCGACGCACGCAGGGTGGCGCTATCACTCCTTGTTTCACGGAGATGGCATGGGGTTGCTTCTAGCGACAGGCTCTGGACTAGCAAGGTTTGCTTTCGAGTTGGGTTTGGCTTGAAATCTAATTTTCTGCTCGATTTTCTTGCTTTCTGATTTTTGGTTCATAATAGTGTTTTGGAGTGAATTTGAAACTGGGTTTTGTGTCTTTTGATTTAGTTTTGGGGGAACTGGCGTATGGTAAGTTCTGGGGTGGATTTGACAATTGGGTTTTTGTGGGTTTTTTTGGGTTTCGTTTGGTACCCAATTGGGTTTTATTGCATTTTGTTGTTGTGTCTAGTAACTGAGCTACATTTTTGGTTTATAATAATGTTTTGGAGTGAATTTGGAATTGGGTTTTGGGTTTTTCGATTTAGTTTTGGGGTAATTCGGATATGGTAAGTTTTGAGGGTGGATTTGACAATTGGGTTTTGTGGTTTTTCTGGGTTTGGTTTGGTTCTCAACTTGGGTTTTATTGCATTTTGTTGTTGTGAGTAACTTAGCTACATTTGGGTACTAATTAGAAGAACAGGTTTAAGCCCAATTTGAATCCAATATTCCAATCCAATTTGGGGTTTTATGAAGGTTCAGCATGGAGGAATGGGCATTGTGTTATAATCTGCTATGTGCTTACCCACTTTTTTTTTTGGGTTTCTTGTTGCTTGTTCTTTTTGACTTTTGCTGTGTTCATTGTGTTTCTGTTGCTTTGATTCCTTCATTTGTGGCTACTTGTTACTCATTGGTTTGAAATTTGAAACTAATTGGAGTTTCCTTTGAGTTTAAAATCTACAAAAAGCATATAAGCAAGAAATAACTCAACAAACTAGAAAGATTAATTTGCAAGAAAGATTAATTCGTAAGAAATAAGTCGAGAAACTAGAAAGAGTACTTTTGATGCGTGTAAGTTTGCTCAATTGGATAGTTGGATGGATAATGCCTTCTCCACCTATCATCTTTTCAAATCATCCCCTACAACGTTCCAAGCAGCCTTTTTTTTTGAAAGTGATCCCAGGGAATTCTAAGGATCCTATCCTATAACCATAGTTGATGCCAAAAGAATTCATATCAGTTACCTCTCCTACCAGAATGATTTCGCCATTGTTAGATTGACCCTAATGTCTGAAACCACCCCAAAATACATCTCAAAGTTCTCAGCTCCTTCTTTGCCCTGCAAAGGAGACAACAAATGGAAAGTGTGTACCATCTCAACTCCTCTATAACCCTCCCCAAACATACTGATGGTAGCCTACGACTCTTATGAGTTAACACCTTCATGATGATGGTGTATAGAAGTGGCCATAGGGAATTTCCCTGCCTCAACCCATAGAACTTTCAAAAAAGCCCATTTCTTTCTGTTCACTATCACAGAGAACTTGACAAAAGAAATGAATCCATCTACTTCAGCCAAAGCCCATCATCTCCCTCAAATAAATCAAGAATCCTGGTAAACACAGTCATATCCCTTCTCGATATCCAGCGTAGAAATTTCCTCCGAAATGTTGCTCTTTATTTAGTGTACGAACCCATTAGCCAGCAAGATTACATCGATGATTTGTCTTTATCCCACAAAAGCATGTTGTGACTTTAAGACTATTTGCCCATTCACCTTCCTCAACCTCAAAGTCTAACGCTTTGTTGATAACTTTGTACACACTACTAATCAAGCTAATTACTCTACAACCTTGATATTAAATGCATGACTCTTATTGGGCACTAGAGCAATGGTTCGGCAATATTTTTTTTTGAAGTGTTTTGATTTTGGTGAAATAAATATAATTTAATATGATATGGATTGGATAAGTTGGACCCAATCTGAAGTGTTTTTATTAACAAAAATTATACAAGGTTTGTTTTAAAGTGGTTTATATTTGAACTAAAGAGTTTTCATTCTCTCTATTTACTTGTTATATTCTCTTTGTGGTTTCTTGACCCATTTATGAATTTTAAAGAGAAATTTATTATGATTTTTAAGAAATCATATATTTGTTTGGATTTGAGCTTGAGATTTCTTGTGACGAAGAAAAATGTTTTGTCAATTAAATACATAATTATGTTTTTATTGTCTAATTTATGTCAATGCCAATTTAGTTATTTCATTTTCTATATATGAAGTGTCTAACATGTTTCTATAATTTATGGCAAGTATTATAATTCTTGATTCAATTCCATTTATGATTCCAAAAGTTAGAATTTTAATGCATGATTTGAAACTATGGTGTATGTCTAAGAATTATAGACACTTCTACGAAGGAGGCGTGCTATCTGACACTCGTGTCAGACACGAGTCACGCGACACTCTTCGAATACTTTTTTAACACTCATTAATTCGCGTTCCAACACTTTTTAATGTTGTTTTAATTAAAAAACTAAATTTATAATGTTATACATTTTTTCGACACTTGACGGACACTTCAATGGCACTTTTTAAACTCTCTAAACATGTTATATATGATGAATTTCTTCATAATAATAATACTTTTGCGTTATTTGAAATGAAAATAATGCACATTAAATATGTTTTAAACATTTATAAGATGAAATATAGAACTTTTTAATTTTATTAGTGATATTTTATATTTTTCACGTACCATTAAAGAAATTATTTACATATTTAGCATATAATAAATATATAAAAATATAAATTTTTAATGTGTCCCAAACGTGTAGTGTTTTGCATTTTAAAAAAATGACGTGCCAACGTATCCGTGTCATGCCATGCTATTTACGTGTACGTCTATCTCTTCAACCTAAATAGGATATTCCCTTGTATGTTTGTTTTAGTTTTGCACAAGGGAAAGTACCAAGTTGGCAATGTTGTGGTTGCTAAAACATAGTATATAGAATAGTATTTGTGAGAAAGAAAACTGTGAAGATGAAAGTGAAAAAACGAGGAGAAGATAGAGATGATCTTATAGAAATCTCTTGGGCCTAAAGGCTATATGCAGTTTTTGGTCCAGCATAGCGGTCCGTGTCACAAAAATGTTAAAGCCCAACTGATGCTTTGTAATGATGGACTGAAAGGTGAGTTTGGTACCATGTTGATATAGTATGAGGATCATGACATTTTGCAACTTACAAATTCATAATATGGTTTCTAAAGCCCTTTAACTCCCACATGTATTTGCTTCACCTTGACCTCTATCATGACATTTTGTAACTTATAAATTCATAATATGGTTTCAAAAGCCCTTTAACTCCCACATGTATTTGCTTTGCCTTGACCTCTATCAACGTGCAAACCTCACCCATTGTAGTTGATCTCCTTGGTGTTCTCCAACTATTACACTTACAAAGTGGGCTTCAGCCTTGTCATATTAGCTTCATGTAAAGATTCTTATCCGTCTACCTTGTGAATTTCTATAAACTATTACTATGGCCATTTACATATTTGCACACCCTTCACTTTGAGCCCGTGGTTGTTGGGCAGTGGGCAGTCATCCCTTCCTAAATTTTGCTTGGCTATCTTCACCCCTTTATAAACTTGACCCATTTACTACGATACTTAGGTTTATAGTTTTTGAAGTCTAGCCTCACTCTCCCTCTAGGCCCAAGTAGAAGTAGCATGATGAACCGGATTTTGCTTACCTGGACAATTAATCGTTCTCAGCTGGTTCGTCTTTAGCTTGAATGCATGGTTTTGTTGTTGCCACACAAACTTAGGCCATCCGTTCCCATTCCAATTCAAAACCCTTCCTTTGTAATGATATGCTTCTGCGTCACTCCTTTCAACCCCATGCATTTTTGAGACTATTTCCTACATGCCACAATGTCACGCCCCAAACACTAAGGTCACACTAAAGCCCGTCAAAATACCCATTTAAGAAAATTAGGTTTTACTGTTGGAAATCAACATATAACAGTTGGATAAAAGATTTTTTAAGTTCAGCTCTCATAAACGACAAGTATGCATTCTTATACATGAATAAGTATATCGCCAAAAGGCGTATAAAATTGGCTTTCACATGCATCACATGTGTAAGTACATGTTTCAAAAAGGGAAAAACTACATCAAGCCCTTCATCACTTCTGTAACTAAGTCAACTCCACGTACTCACCTGAAAAAGGTTTTACAGCAAAAAAAAAATCCCACACCGTGAGCCGAAACCCAATAGAAAATAGACTGTAAAGCTGTAATACATGTTATGCAATCATATGGTGGGAGCTAGCTCGACCACAAAAGCCAAACAGGTTTTTCTCACAAAAATTACAAGTTTTTCATCTGAAAACCACCATTTTCATCCTTGAAACTATGCATATAATGCTGACAGATATCATGCCACAGTTAAGAGAAAGCAGCAAAATACAACATTCTTCACCTGGGATACACAGCCGAGGTGACAAGGTAAAATGTAATCCTATGTACTGATTCTGCCACACCAACAAAGGTAACAATTATAAACTCTCGTCAATTACCCTAGACCCGCAGACTTAGTAATGACAAGTTCTATGCGGAGTCACGACAATGACGTCATTAACGGAGGCAGCCGAATCACTCAATTTACAGGACCTGAGCCCAAGGGTACAGAGCATCGATATGCAATTTACGAGACCTGAGCTCAAGGGTACAGAGCACCCACACTCAATTTACAGGGACTAACCCGAAGGTACAGAGCACCTACGCTGCGCACGTTTTCGGACTTACACCGAGTAGCAATGGAATCCCAACTCAACAATATCCACTGTTACGGTACATCTATAGAAAATATTTCAAAACCAAGTCGCAAATCAGATATACAACACATGTATATAGGAGTTCCAATCCATGAATTATGGAAGATCAAACAAAACATATAAAAACATATTTTCACCCAAAACGTTTTAGAAGCTGAGATTCAACCCCAAGGGCTAGTTCCAAACCTTCAACAAACACGTTTTCCCAAAGTTTTTCGTAAAAACTCCATTTCAAACCACACTCCTTAAAAACCAACATCCGAAAGCGAGATCTCTCAAATCCATCGCTTTAAAACCACCTGAGGGAAACCAAAACCATTTGAAACAACAGCAAAGCCCCAACACAGTACTCTAGTCGACTGGCCCAAGCCCCCAGTCGACTGAAAAACTCACTGGAAAAAGAGTTTCAAAATAGAAGCAATTTCAGTCGACTGACCCCCCTGGTCCAGTCGACTGAACTCCCAAAAGCATGATCCAGGTCTAGTCGGCTGAACTTTTTCAGATTTTGTTTTTGAGCTACGGATCAGCCCAATCAAACCCAAAACGAAGCCTCGAAGCTTCCATCAAACACCCTCGAACTCAAACACACCCAAGCCTTTCACCGAAGGCCTCAACGTAACATCCAACACTGATTTCATCCAACCAAACGCCGAAAAAAAGTTTTAAGCCAAAATCGGATTTGAAACATAAATCACTTTTCATGCGTTTTTAAACGGTAGAAATACATAGGATTACACGTAGTACCCTCTAACAGTTATACAGTCTAGGATCCTACCTCGGTGAGTTGAAAACTCGACGTCTCGATCCACGTGCAAAATCGAGTTTCACCAGAATGAAATTCTGTCCAGATGGATGTGTAGCCCTCGATGGCGATACTAAGGATCAGTAGTTGGTTTGTCAAAAACCAAACCCCGGGCTCCCGAAATGTTAGAGAGAAGACAAAGCGTTTAGTTAGTCTCAAAGCTAGAGAGAGGAAGGGAAATATATTTTGAAATAAATATCTAAGGGAAGATATTTATAGGCAAAATATCTCGAAAATATTTTTTTTTGAAAATTTTGAAATTCGCATAGTAACTCCTTACAACCCCGGGATCCAACCCCGCATGCTTATTTAAACGTAAACATGCATCAAAACGTATAAATTATACACCGAACAAAATATATGCGAAAACATATCAAACGTATATAAGTCTCAAAAAGAGACGGGTCCGGGTCTCATACACAATCTCCCTCTATTCCAATCTTCCTCTTCCTTTGAGCGCAATTCTCGTGGCCCAGCCTTCAGCTCAATATTCATCCGAGATGTTTGCTCCCTCAAAATGCAAATTCTGGCCCAATAGCCCTCTGCAAATGGACCTTATCTCATCACACCTACCTGGATTGAGTTGTACACCGTGCGAATCTTCTTTTTTTCAATTTCCAGATATGTCTAAGGGTGTTCATGGTTTGGATTGGTGTTAGCTTTGGTAGTTTTTTGTACTCTGCATCCTGCCTCCTGCTTCGTCCCTTCTCCATTGGACAGAACAATAAATGATAGGAATGAAGATCATAATCTATTTAACCTTCTAGTTCCCCCTAGCATTGAAACTTTGCACATTCAGTCTACATGAACAAAACGAGGGCTTTCCTTGCTTGTTGGAATAAAAACCTCATTAGTAGCGTTCATTGAACCCATCGTAGAAAGTCACCTATCTTTGTAGATCCAGAGGCAGGAACTGGAGTCCCCCTATCCCTCACCAGCAATGATTATATTGTCCCCTAAAATAATATAATCTTTGAATAGTTGTCCTTGGCGAAACTATTGGACGTTACGCTCCCACCTATAGATAGGAGGAACTTACCTGCACTCGCAAGAAGAGGCGGGACTTTACCTATCTATCTTGTGATTTTAGTGTAAACTATGAACCAAATCCCTCGTAGCAGTTTATGAAAGTTAAAAAATCAAACTGAACTCTTGGAACCTGTGAAATCAAAACAAACCGAACTGTAGAATGTGGTTTGGATTGGCTCGGTTTTATGGTTCCAAGACTACCTTTGTCATCACCAACTAATTTTCACATTAAAAATATGATGAAATTGTAACCAAACAACTTCATGCTTCACCCACTCACTATGGACCATTGTTTGTTGGCAATGAAATTGTAGCCTTTGGATCAAAGAAAACTGAGAAAGAAAATGTTGTAGGATCTTCTATTTTCTGCAAATTGCCCGTAGAGGTTTGGTTACGTTTGGTTTAAAATTTGTGAACTAAAACCAAGCTGGCCTCTTGGATTAATATGGTCTATATGGTTTCATGGTTCGAGTATTTTTTGTATGGCCATTGATATATCTTCTACTTAATTCCCTTTTTCCCCCCCT
>JAOTRH010481860.1:0-59317 GCA_034768845.1 Heliamphora exappendiculata | reverse complement strand
ATATGATGGGGATAGAATTCCCTAAAAGAGATAAAATCGTATTTTAAAATATCAAGATAAAAACTCTTTAAAGAGATAAAATGAAATTAAAAGATGTGATTTTGATAGATTTTCTGTGAAAAATATAACCCCGAATGATAGTTATAATTCTTGATGAATAAGGAATCTCATTCTATAAATAAGAACTGTACCCTATAAGGGAAGGTACGTAATCATATGTCTATACAAGTATTATATTATTTTTTACCATAATTATGGCTAACTTAAGCATCGGAGTGCCTCCGGCTGATCACCCCAGTTGGGGCGCTAACGGTGCTATCATTTTGTAGGACTTTAAAGTTCATGGTGTGGATTGTCTTCTTCTTTTGGAATATTCATCGTTTTGTGGAGGTTCAATTTTTCCCCGCCACAATTTGGCGTCGTCCGTGGGAATCACAAACTATAAACCAAGATGTCAATCATGCCAATGAATTTGTTAAGAATCCTTCATTTACATAGTGATGGCAAGAACTTATAAGACAACATCTATGATTATCAAACACTAGATGTTCAATACAATAACCCAGTGGCTGTACATAGGTCTGATAAACACATAGGCAATTTTATCTTTATTTGCCATCAATTATAGAAGGGGTATTCTTCCAATATCATACACCTTATGTGAAGAAAATGCAACCAGTGGTAAGCCAAGTCAATCACGAGAAAGCTTCTGCAATTTTGATTAGTGAATTCTGCCTCAGCAGGCTTTGAGGTGGTAATCCGAGCTTGAAAGATGTCACTGCTAATTGCTCACTGCAATCTTCAATCTTGTTGTATACTTCCCAATAACGCCGTGTGTACTCCTAAATAGTTTCCCCTTTATTCTTTCAGAGAGAGAGCAACATGTCAAAGCTCTTAGGCTACCTACTGTTGGAGATGATCCGAGCAGTGAAAGATTCAGCCAACTGCTACTAGTCCACCACCGAACGAGGCGCCAACTTATGAAACCAACTGAGGGTTGTTTCCCCCAAACTGGAGAGAAACATGCAACAAAGATGCAAATCGTTCCCACTCCAGAATTCCATTTCTTATCTGTATTGGCAAATATGATTTACTAGATCCGTTTTGCCATCATACATCTCGAACATTGATGAGAAAAACTTACGTGGTGGATCCGCATTCTCGATCACTTTGGCCAATGGTGAGACCGAGATGTACTCAAGAGCCTTCCTTACTACATCTTAGGCTATTCTGCCACCGACTTATTGCATTCTAGAGTCCATCTGTCTTTCTAGCCATACCCGAAGGTCTTGGTTAGGATCTTGTTTGGGCTTAACTCCCTTTTAAGTGGTTGGCCGAGCAGATTCAACCCTAGTTTTTTTTGCTTGCTGAGTACTCCTCAGGTTATCTTTGCGCACCATACATCTTTGCCTTTGAGGGTGATTTTGGCTATAAGACTCTGGGCTCTGCTTGGGTTCTTCTTGCTCTGAGCTATCTCGTTGCCCTACACGAGAATCCCTTTGGGTCTCCTCCCTTTGAATCTTCTGCCTGAGTTTCTCAATTTCTCTGTCACGACGCATCATCCTTTCTTTTAGATCATTAATGATCCTGTCACATTGAGCTAGCCTTTCTTTCATCCTCTCCCTTTCCCTTGAACAAGGGAGAGGGTTATTCTCCCTTAGAACTAGTAGTGGAGTAATATAATCGCCTTCCACCATGCGAGGCATCACCTCTGCGCCATCGTACCTCACAATAGACTCTGGCAGCCCTGGGTAAATTCGGTATGATCGATATTGATCATTGAGGGATATCTTCTTACCCCCCAGCCCAACATCTAGCGGCTCCAGTAGGGGTCTGGCTCATGATTTCCTAGTTCGAGATAATGTCGTTCCCAAGAACGACACCAAATTATGCATGTAAAAAACCTTTGGCACAATCCAAGCCAACGTAGTTGGCTTATTTTTATGTTCCCGAACAATTTTGAGAATAGAACTTTTGTTACTGAACCCGCAAGAGTTGCTCGTACTGCTCTCGAACTCCTATGAAATAAGAACACCATTAGGGCTTTCTGGCCAGGTTTGATTGGGAAGCACTCTGGCGTTCATGTTAGATTTCTCTCTCATGATCTCTCTAAATAAGAATTGGGTTTAGAATTGTGTACCTTTTATTGCTTGGAATGCTTACCTATTTATAGGGGTTAAACCTGAGCATTTTGAGTCCTTTTGTGACTCTATTGCTATCCCCTTCAAGCCAGAGAATTTTACCTTATCTTAGAGTAGTCCTAGTTGTCTTAGGATGCTTTCCCATCATTTGTCGAACTGATTGCTACGGGGGCCGAGATTCCTTGGGCGATTATGTAACAACCCGGCTCAAACTGTAGTATTAGCGATCGATAGACAATGAGAACTTAGGTCGCTACATGAATAAAAAAATTCCTAATTAACCCGAAACCCTATATTTGACATGGAAACCCTAAAAGAGACCAAATACTCATACGCAAAGTCCTAACACTCAGAAAGTCTCGGGACAACTTAAATTAAGTAAATAACATAAAATATAAAATTAAAAATCAAAATTTCTCATAATTAGGATAAAATGACCATTTTGCCACTAGTACTGCAAATTTTTTTAAAAATTCAGCATTTGACACATGAAAGCCCAAAATTAGATATTTATATACAATAAATTAATAAAAGACAAAATATCAACAAAAATGACCATATTACCCTTGCATGGCTGGCCACCTAGGAAAATGTGCCAAAAAAGTTATTTTTTACCTTTTTAAGCTTAAAAATGAGAAAAAGTGTATAAATTAAGATTATTTTGACCTAATACTTCTTATACAAGTGATATATATAATAATGTAATAATATAAGTCAACAAAAGTAAACAAATAATTATTTAAAGTCTCTACATAATAAATCAATCAAAAAGCCAATTCTAGTCAAACTAGCTTAATTTAACTTAAAAACCTGCACGTATTTAATTAAATGTTATCAAAATTATGATAAATCATGGAATGAATAAACTAACTATAAACACATTTATATAATAGGTTTTAGTAGGTTTTGATATAAAAAACATACATAAAATTAATATTTTATACATTTTCTTGCACAAAATGGTACCAAAATACAATTTAAACCCAACATTGATAGAAAATTAGCTTTTGGTCTACCTAAATAGACCCCAGCTGACTTCCCACCAAATATGAGCCAAAAATAAGAAGTCTTGATAGGTCAAAATACTTTTCAAAGTCACTATTGTGTCTTAGTGACTAATAGAGCCTTCTGTCACACCTTTTTGTGAGATCCAAACCCTAAGTTTTTAATGACCAAATCCAAAAGTGGTAACATGAAAACTGTAGCTAACATATTAAATTAGATACTGAGCAAAAATCAGCCCAAAATACCCTCGGATAGTACCTGAAAGATTTTGAGCATTCTTTGTTAAAAACCTACTATGCTGACCCTTTTTAGGCTAACTGAACCCTTTTTATAAATTGGCCTAAATCACTAACGTTTTCCTAACAACTTGCCCTAGAATAAAACAAGAAACCTATAGGGAACACCTTAAACTAAAACCTCACAAAAAATTGGACCTATAGCCGTTGAATTGATGCCTCAAAATCGTGGTCAACAGAAGCCCAAATTTTGTATTTTTCTCTGTAAAATGATGAATGGTTTTCACTTAAGTAAAATAAATGACCCCTTTTCCGTAGGATCTGACCTTAGTGTTAAACATGAAATTTTTAGAAAATATTGTTATCTAATTGGTGTTCAAATTTTAGAAATTGAATCTATGTCTAGGTACTTTAAAACATTGTCCCAACTTTAAAACTAGCAATTAAACATTTACCTAAATTTGGCTAAGTGTACGAATGGCGGCTTACTTTGTGAAACTTGAATCTAGGGATTTTATATGAACTTGGTGAATAATTAGTGTATGAAAATGATGATTTTGATGAAATGAAGCTATGTCAATAGTTCGATCATATGTCACATAAGTCATGGTTTATGCTTCGCATGCTTGTACTCTATACTTTAGTAGATTAGACCATACCGTACTTACATGCCATTTTATAATTGATTGTACACGAGAAGTATATTGCACATCATGAGCATTCATATATTGTGTCTTGGGTTATCGGAGTCCCTTTTGTATCTTTCATTGGGAGTTGGGTTATATGAAAATCATTCTTTCTGTGGCTTTGGATCTAGAGCATCCCTGGTTGCCATATTTGAAAATGAAATGGAAGATTTTTAATTTTAAATGGGGGAATTAGGCACTATGGGTTCGTTACTAGCTTTAATTAGACTTTGGGTTGACACCTAATGAGTATCCTAGTCCTTAAGGTGGGATTAGTTAGCCTGGAATAAGGATGGGTAAAATTGGATAAAGGCTAGTCCCCACATCGTTGCCATTGCATAAAACAGCTAAGGCATGTAGCCAAGGTGAGGGTTTACCTTTCGCAACAAGGCGAGTATGGGTTCAGTGATCAATATACCGTTAAGTCTACTATGTAATTCCTAATGTCGAATTCAAGATATTATTCTTGAAGTACGTTGGGTTGGGCAACTGTATTGCATTCATCTGCATCACGCACTTGCACAATTGTTCTTATATGTGCTTGCCCTGTTAAAAATGATAAATTGTTTGTCTCTTTGTCCTTAAATTTGTGTTGGGTATTATACGAAATGTATTGTAGGATATTTTATTGTGAGTTTGTTAGACAGTTTAGGAAATTTTCTTTTGGGCTCCGGCTCATGGCATTCGTGCCACAGGTGAGGGAGATGAACAATTTGAGGAAGTTGCGTTTGTAGGTGAAGAAGACTTCGAGGAGCGGGGAGAGTGGCAGGAGCCAGTTGACCCCAACAGTGCTGCTTGAAGACGTACAATATTCACTTTTTGATCTTTTTGTTCAGTTTTCCACGGACATAATGTAACTTTTGTTAAATTTTCTAGATGATTGTAATCGTTAAGTAATTTAAACAAATTCTAAACCTTTAATGATGTAGTAATTATCGTATGTAATTATGAATGCATGGCTAGAATATCTCCCTTATTTATAGTTACATATGTCATGACGTGCCTAGAGGATGGGGTGTCACAGTTGGTATCAAAGCCTAGGTTTAGTGAACCTTTAGGCCTTGGAAAATGGGAGATTGCAAGTTCTGTAGCGTAGAAACTCTGTAGAATGTCTATACTAATAATTTATCAAATATAATTTTAACAACTTAAAATCTTTACCTTATGATTTTCTCTATCTTTTCTTTCTTAGGATGGCATCTAACGTAGAGCTAGTTGGTGAACCGTGGGCAGCACTGGAACCTAAAGACTCAAATCCCGAAGAAGATCTAAAAGAGGACCCGAAGGAGATACCCGTGGAGCAAGAATCTATCAACCCCATTCCTTTAGCGTGGGTTTTTTCAGAGGAATGGCAGGCCAATCCAGAAGATAAAGGTGATGAGATGGAGGCAGACAAAGAATCGAACGAGGAAGATTTTGATGCCGATGATGATGAGGGAGGACGGCAACGAAGAAGAAGAAGTAGCAATCGATTTCTCATACGATCAGTTTGAGGCACCTCTGCCCGAGTCTGATGAAGATGAGGTTATGGATACGGCCATCTGCTACAGTCGCCTAGAGTTTTAAGGTTTTTATGTAAGGGATCGGGTGTACGCCAGAATTTACCCGGAACACATGTGTATGTGCAGGAAACCAAAAGTATTCCCGCGATATATGGGAATCTTACGCGTGGTTAAGAAATGCAGCTAAAAACTCTACTGCTTGGACTTTCTTCCTGGATTCAAGACGCGACTGAGGGACATGTTGACTATAGGATGGATGAAGCATCAGAGGCCAACGGATGAGAGAGGAATTATCGACCCGCGTGACCTGGCCATTAACTTTGACAACCTCAAGACATACTAGAGACTCTGATCGCCATAACCAATAGATTACAGATGGGGTCAACTAACGTCTGGCATGTCGAGGTGCAATGGTGCTGCTACAACATCACCGAGGCGACCTGGGAACGTGAATCAATTGTCCACCACTTTTATCCACAATTGTTCATTTAGATGTTAACACGATAGTTTTGTACTTTTTCCTTTGACTTGAAGATTGTATGTGTGGTACGTAAACTTTTGACAAACTTGTATTGACTGTGAGTTGAAATGAAATGCAAATCTTTGATGCTAAAATCTTTATAAGTAGTTCTATAATCGTCAACCTAACTCTACAAAATCCTAAAACATAATAAATAATTAAGAAGTAGAATAACTCCTAGAATTATAACACTCGTTTTCTTTTATTCTAAAATGGCGGGTAGAAGACCTAACCACCGACAAGAAAATGGTCCTACAAATGATGAGGTTCCAGGACTAGCTCAGGTGTTACGAGAATTGGCTGCTAGCATCAACCACCCACATGTACGTGTCGGAGCCTGGTTTCTGTCAAAATTAGGAAGACAGCGAACCCCGACGTTTCGAGGGGGAGTAAAGCCAAGAGAGGCAGAGAAATGGTTAAGAGTAGTCAAGAAACTATTCAACTCGATGGGAGTCCAGGATGAGGCCGATCAAGTGGCTTTAGCTGCCTACTTATTGGAAGGAGAAGCCGATCATTGGTGGACTATGGTCACCAACACCCAGCAAGTAGCAACTCTAACGTGGGAGCAGTTCAAAAATCTATTTTTGGAGAAATACTTACCAGCCCCTTTTCGTTAAGGGCAAATCCGAGAATTTTTGGAACTTAAGCAAGGAATAATGACCGTAATGCATTATGTGAACCATTTTGAGGAATTGAGCCATTTTTCCATGACCGTCGTATCAGATGAAGAATCTAAGGCACGAAAGATCAAATGGGGCTTGGAGCCATCTATCTGAGCTAGGGTGATCTGCTTATAGCTTCCCACCTACACCCAGGTAGTGCGCGCGGCCTTGTTAGCCGAGATAGATCAAGCCGACTCCAGGAAGATATGGAACCAAAAGAAAGGACGCACCAGCTTTGGAGGACCGGTGAGGAGCAACCAGACTTTTATCCCTCAGAAGCTGTACCACCGAGAGTACCAACAAGAATGACCAAGGGACCCTCCTGCAACATCCATGGTATGCTTTGAGTGCAACTGACCTGGGCATAAGAGGTATGAGTGCCCGTGCCTCACACAAAGGAATCTGAGTAATCAACCCCAGCAGTAGAGGCAACCTCAAACCCAGCAGCCTAGGTTTCCACAAGAAGTCTTAGTCACCAGACCAACTATTCAGTCGCAAAATGGAAGAGGAAGACCACCACTCAACAAGAATCAGAGACCACAATAAGGCTTGGGCAACGGACTGAAGATTGGAAATCCCAAGAACAACAATGGGAATCGACCAATGGGGGGCCGCATCTTTGCGCTGTAAGAAGAAGAAATGGAGAACACCAAAGGCATACAAGATATGTTCGTATTATTCAATACCTTAGTGAAAGTACTATTTGATTCTAAAGCATCCTATTCTTTTATATCTCTAGCCTGTATGAATTCCCTGCTCTTATAACCCGAGGCATTGGAACAAACTCTAGGTATCGTCAAACCCTTAGGAAATCAAACCCGAGTAAACTCTATCTGTAAAGTCTGCATGTTATGAATAGCCAATACCCTTATGACTTGTGACCTACGAGTCATGGATTTCAATGGCTATGACGTGATTCTTGGAGTGGACTGGCTATCGGGACACCGTGCTATCATCGACTGTCGACGAAAGAAGATATGAGCGCAAGTGAAAGACGGCACTACTGTGCGAATTTAAGGAGAACGATGCGAGATCCTAACCCCGAGTAATGCAAAGGATCGTAAATCGAGTAATTTTATAGGGAGATTGACATGTTTACTTGCTGGTACAAACGTCTCGTCAACCCCCAAGTTACCCCGAGTAGTGTGCGAATACAAAGATCTATTCCCGAAAGAACTACCGGGATTACCCCCGCATTGTGAGACCGAGTTCACGATAGAACTTCATCCTGGAACCTCATTGATTTCGATCGCAGCCCACCGTATGGCACTTGCAGAACAAAAAGAATTAAAGAACTAGCTCCATGAACTACTCAGTAAAGGTTTTATTCGCTCTAGTATGTCGCCATAGGGAGCGCCAGCGCTATTCGCCAAGAAAAAGGATGGAACCTTGCATCTCTGTATTGACTACCGTCTGCTGAACAAGGTAACAATCAAGAATCGATAGCCCCTACCCCGTATTGATGATCTCTTTGACCGGTTGCGAGAATCTGCTTGTTTCTCAAAGATCGACCTTCGCTCCAGATATCACCAGGTTCGAGTTAAGGAAGAGGATATACCGAAGACAGCCTTTAGAACCCGATACAAACATTATGAATTCGTAGTTATGCCCTTTGGTTTAACCAATGCCCTAGGAGTTTTCATGAGTTTACTGAATAAACTCTTTCAGCCCTACCTCGACCAATTTGTAGTGATTTTCATAGACGACATTCTAGTGTATTCCCGATCAGAGGAAGAACATGAAAATCATCTGTGAATTATCTTGCAGAAGTTAAGAGATTCCCAACTCTTTGCTAAGGCAAGCAAGTGTGAATTCTGGTTACGCGAAGTGAAATTTCTGGGACACGTAGTATTTAAGGAAGGAATAACTGTAGACCCTACCAAGGTAGAAGCCGTTTTGGAGTGGAAACGACCTCAGATTGTTTTTGAAGTTTGTAGTTTCCTTGGGCTAGCAGGATATTACCAGAGATTTATCCAAGATTTCTCAAAATTGGCACGCCCAATGATTAGATTAACGCATAAAGGGTGAAGTTTGAGTGGAGTGATAAGTGTGAAATGAATTTTCAAGAGCTCAAGAGAAGATTTACCAGTGCCCCGATCCTGATCATACCTAAATGAGAGATTGGGTGTACAGTGTATTGTGATGCATCGAAGGATGGCCTAGGATGTTCACTATTGCAGAACGGAAGGGTAATAGCTTACAGGTCAAGACAATTAAAACCTCATGAGCAGAATTACCCTACCCACGACCTGGAACTTGCAGTAGTGGTGTTTGCATTGAAGTTATGGAGGCATTATCTATATAGAGAGCGGTTCAAGATTTTCACCGATCACAAAAGTTTGAAATACATGTTCACCCAAAAAGATCTTAATATGAGACAACACCGTTAGATGGAGCACTTAGAGGACTACCAGTTTACATTAGCCTATCACCCGGGCAAGGCAAACGTGGTGGCCGATGCCCTTAGCCATAAAACAAGGAGCACAATGGCTTGTATGGCCTGAAGAGAATGGAACATGATGGGAATGCTCAATGAATTCTAACTCCAACCATTAGAATTGGAGAATGGAAGCTATTTTTGTCTAACAGTGGCGACAACGAATCTCCGTCAGTAGATCGTGGAAGGCCAAAAGTACAACCAGGAATCTGAATTTATTCGAAAGCATCTGATTGCGGAGGAATCAAAGCTGGGATGGGTAGTCAACAAGCATGGATAGTTGACATACTAAGGATGACTTTTTGTCCCAAATGTTGAGAATCTGAGAAGAGATACCTCAGTGGAAGTACCTCAGTGGAAGTGAGACCATGTTATCATGGACTTTATCTCCGAACTACCGAGATCATCAGCAAGGCATGACTCTATCTGGGTAATCATAGACCGCCTCACCAAATCAGCACATTTCCTACCAGTTCGAACTTCTGAGAAGCTGGAAACCTTAAGCCAAAAGTACATTAGGGAAATCGTACGTCTTCATGGAATTCTACTATCTATCGTGTCAGATTGAGATCTACATTTCACCTCACGATTCTGGCAGAGTTTGCAAACTGCCTTAGGGATGGAGCTTTGCTTCAGCACCGCCTTTCACCCACAGACTAATGGGCAATCTGAACGCACAATCTAGACACTAGAAGACTTGCTTCGAGCCTACGTCATGAACTTTAGAGGACAATGGGAGATACACCTACCGTTGGTAGAGTTTTCTTACAATAACAGCTATCCATCCAGCATTGGCATGCTGCCATATGAAGCTCTCTAAGGAATATCATGTGGTTCACCAATTTGTTGGATTGAAGCAGAAGAAAACACACTTCTTGGACCAGACCTAGTACAAGAGACTACCGAGAAGATCCGACTCATCCAGCAACGGATAGCCACCGCACAGAGCCGACAAAAGAGCTATGCAGATCAACAACAAAGGCCACTATGATTTGAAGTAGGAGATCATGTATTCCAGAAGATCCAACCATGAAGAGGGGTGATACACTTTAGCCAAAAAGGGAAGCTAGCCCCGAGATACATCCGACCATTTGAGGTTCTAGCCAAGATTGAGGAAGTGGCATATCGTTTGGCTCTACTGCCACAACTAGCCAAAATTCATAACATTTTCCATGTGCCGATACTAAGTATGAACCAAACCCTACCCACATTATGGACGACAAGGAACTCCATGTTGATGAAGATATCACATTCGACGAACAATCGGTCAGGGTTATCGATCAATGAGAAAAGATTCTTAGGGGCAAAACCCTACCACTCGTTTGAGTCCTTTGGAAGCACAAGGGGATTGAAGAATCTACATGGGAGCGAGAAGAAGCTATGAGGACAAGTCATCCCTAGTTATTTGCAGATTGAGGTACGATATGAAATTTTAAGGACGAAATTTGTTTTAGGGGGGTAGATTGTAACAACCCAGCTCAAACTCTAGTATTAATGATGGATAGACAATGAGAACTTAGGTCGCTACATGGACAAGGGAAACCCTAATTAATTCAAAACACTAAATTTGACCCGAAAACCCTAAAAGAGACCAAATACTCAAATGCAAAGTCTTAACACTCAGAAAACTCTCGGAATAACTTTAATTAAGTAAATAAGAAAAAATATAAAATTAAAAATCAAAATTTCAAATAATTAGGGTAAAAATACTATTTTGCCCATAATACAATAAAAAGTCCTAAAAATTCAAAATTTGACATATGAATACCCAAAATCAGATATTTATATAAAATTAATTAATAAAAGATAAAATAACAACAAAAATGACCAAATTACCCTAGCATGGCCGACCACCTAGGAAAATGTGCCCAAAAAGCTACTTTTTACCTTTTTAAGCTTAAAAATAACAAAAATGTGTATAAATTATGCATTATTTTGGTCTAATACTTTTTATACAAGTAACATACATAATAATATAATAATATAGGTTAACAAAAGTAAACAAATAATTATTTAAAGTTTCTATACAATAAATAAGTTAAAAAGTCAATTCTATTCAAACTTGCTTAATTTGACTTAAAAGCGTACACCTATTTAATTAATTGCTATCAAAATTATTATAAATCATGAAAAGACAAAATTAACTATAAACACATTAATATAATAGGTTTTAGTAGGTTTAGATACTAAAAAGATACATAAAATTAATATTTTATGCATTTTCTTGCACAAAATGATACCAAAATACAATTTAAACCCAACATTGATGGAAAATTAGCTTTTGGTTTGCCCAAACAGACCCCAGCCTACTTCCCACCTGCAAAAAAATCTGATATGCATTTCTCAAATGGAGGCCACCTTACATTCAACCAATAAGAAAATTAATAAATCTAAAATTTGTATAAATGCCATAATTACTTTTATTTATTCTTTTCCTTATAAAAACAAGGCTTAAGCCCCCCATTTCTCCTTCAAGTTTCGGCTGAGAGGGTGAGAGAGAGAGGCCACAAAAATTTTCTAAGTGTTTTCAAAGAATGAGAGAAGAAGAAAGAGAGAAGGAAGAAGAAGGAAGAAAGGTTCAACGTGTGAGCATTAAAACTAAGTCCATACCTCTTACAATCATTTGAGCATTAAATAAGGTAAGTAAATCTCCTAAACTCTTCTGATATTCTCCCATAATATTACCCTCAATCCATCTCTATAATCAACCAAAAGATAAGAAACAAAGATTAATTCAAAAAGGTGTCGTATGTGTGAATAGTGGACTGTTAGTGTAAGATTGAGCTTTGCATGTACTTGAATGAGAATATTTTTGAGTTTTATTGATTAAATATGTTCTGGAGTTTTTGTTTGTATGAGTATATGACATGTATACAAAGAAAATACATCAAAAATGAACACAACATGAGCTAAGCTATTAACACCCTAACTAACTTGATTTTCTGGGCTTACCAACTTTCTTCCATGAACTTTAAAACACCATAACTAATTATAGAACAATGATTTAAACATGATTTTTATCTCCAGACGTAGATGTTCGAGTTCTCTTTCATGAAAAATTGGTTTGAACTGATTTCGTTTGGTAGAACTCCAGATATACCATTGTTTTCAAAGAGTGTCAAATTTTGACCTCTCTGAATTGAAAACCTAAACACCCTAAGTTAGAGTTAGAACCGAGCTTGGGTCAAGACATAAAATTTGTAGAGAACAACATGTTTATCGTACGGTCCACTAAAAATGAACCAAAAATATGAAGGTTGGGTAGGTCAAAAAAATTTCCAAAGTCACTGTTGTGTCTTAATGACTGACAGAGCCTTCTATCACACCTTTTTGTGAGACCAAAACCCTACGTTTTTAATGACCAAATCCAACAGTGGTGAACATGAAAAATTTAGCTAACATATTAAACTAAATACTGAGAAAAAATAAGCCCAAAAGACCCTCAGATAGTACCCCAAAGGTTTTGAGAATTCTCTGTTAAAAACCTACTCTACAGACCCTTTTTAGGCTAACTGAACCCTTTTTATAAATTTTCCTAAATCACTAACTTTCTCCAAACAACTTTCCCTAGTATAAAACATGAAACGTGTAGGGAACACCTTAAAATAAAACATCACAAAAAATCATACCTATATCCCTTGAATTGATGCCCCAAAATCGTGGCCAACAGAGGCCCAAAGTATGTGTTTTTCTTTGTAAAATGCTGAATGGTTTTCACTTAAGTAAAATAAATGACATCTTTGCCCTAGGATCTTACCTTAGTGTTAAACATGAAAGTTGTAAAAAATATTTTTATCTAATTGGTGTTGAAATTTTAGAACTTAAATCTATGTCTAGGTACTTCAAAACACTGTCGCAACTTTAAAACAAGCAATTAAACATTTACCTAAATTTTGCTAAGTGTACGAATGGCGTGCTACTTTGTGAAACATGAATCTAGGGACTTTATATGAACTTGGTAAATAATTAGTATATGAAAATGATGATTTTGATGAAATGAGCCTATGCCGATAGTTTAATCCTATGTCACATAAGTCATGGATTATGATTTGTATGCTTGTACTCTATGCTTTAGTAGATTGTACCATACCGTACTAACATGCCATGTTATAATTGATTGTACAGGAGAAGTATATTCCACATCATGAGCATTCATATATTGTATCTTGGGTTATCGAAGTTCCTTTCGTATCTTTCATTGGGAGTTGGGTTATATGAAAATCGTTCTTTCTGTGGCTTTGGAACTAGGGTGCCCCTGGTTACCATATTTGAAAATGAAATGGGAGATTATTTATTTTAAAAGGGTGGATTATGCACTATGGGTTCGTCACTAGCTTTAATTAGACTTTGGGTTGACACCTAACAAGCATCCTGGTCCTTAAGGTGGGATTGGTTGGCCTAAGATAAGGATGCATAAAATTGGATAAAGGCCAATCCCTATGCCGTTGTCATTGCGTAAAATAGCTAAGGCATGTAGGCAAGGTGAGGGCTTACCTTTCGCAACAAAACAAGGATGGGTTCGGTGATTAATATACTGTTAAGTCTACAAAAGGCCAATTATCACGCCCTTGTCATTAGTTATAATGTTTTCAAAAAAAGGTATTCTTCTAAATTATCTTTGGCTGCACGGGTTTTATTTTGATCATTCAACGTCAAAAGTTTTATCTAGAGCCCGTTTAGGCATTTGCCCGTCCTGTTGATTTTTTACCAAAAATCGTTTACAAAAATAATGATCTTTGCAGTTTTGCCTCCAACAAATTGGTGTCATAGCAGTTTTATTTTTTGTTTACGGTTATCGGGGGCTGGTAGATTTAGAACTGTTGCTAACTTTGTTTTGCATGCGCTCTAAATCCTGATTTTATTATCATCATTTATTTTCATGTTTAATTGAATGCGTGGATGATGATTTAATTTATTTTTTTTAAATCACGAGAGTTGATCGTGGTAGATTGATTATGAACTCTATAGAGGTATAGGATCAATGTAAAAATTATTTTTTGATTTCTAGTTTTTTTTATTTTATGTAATCAAAATAAAATAAAATTTTTTTGAAAAGAAACAAGAAAAATGAAGAACACTGCTGCGCCAGAACAGTTTCGGTGTTGTAGTTTCCTATCCAATGCAGCAAACGATTTCAAAATGCAGCAAACAGTTTCAAAAAGCAGCAATCAATAGCGCTGGATTCCATCTGCTAGGCCAAACTGATTTGCACGCAACAGTTTTTTGTCCCAAGCATCAATCAACAACGCCGATTTTTTTTTGATGACGGAGGAACCACCTCAAGGTAGGGCCCTTTCAATCCATCCCTAAGACATAAACCTCCGGATAACTACAATTACCCGCAAACCACAGGTATCGGTTAAGTCAGGGCGCTTCCAGCGGGAGTCGAACATAAGACCTCTGAGTTTTACGGCTAGTCCCAGTGACGACCTTAAATCGCTGGGCTACCCTGGCGGGTTAAACAACGCCGATTTCCATGCAAACCCAATCACTGCAGTGGCTTTGATGCTAGTTTCCAAAAAGCTGGCTGCGACAATTTTGTCTAGCACGCAATTAGAAGCTTCAACAATCCAAATAACAGCCAAACACTGCCAATGGCAGCGTCCCAATACGCTGAAGCTGTTTCGGCATTCCAGGCGCCGCAAAAAGTGTGCAGCAGTTTTTAAGGGCTGTTTGGTTGGCTGCCAATTTTGCTTTCCTTGATGTGATTTTTTTTAAAGGAATCTAACTGAAGCAAGGAGTTCTATAAGTTACAGGATAGAATCAAGATATCCTGATGCAATCAGGATATAATAAGCTTATTCAGAACAGGAGACTGAAACTCTTTAGAGTTTCAATCAGATCATAAAAGCAGGATATTTTTTTATCTTGTATTTAATTTAATTTTTTAATATATGAACTGCATAGATGATTGCATATCTGTTTTATTTATCCTGTTGATTTAATTAATTCAAAATTTTAATTTTAATTAAAATATTTTGTAATAAAAAATAAAATTAAGTTTTTTTTAATTAATTATTTAATTAAATGAAAAAACTTTAGATATTTTATTTTTACAAAATATCATGTTTAAGATAATTTTTTTAAAAATTAAATATCTTAGAAAAACATGAGAATTAATTCTAGCTTTTGAATTAATTAAATGAAGAAATGTTTAATTGAAATAAATGATTATTTTTTGAAAAATGTGGTACGAAAAATAAAATAAATAAATCCGTTTAATCACTACCTTAGCTGAAAAGTTAAAGGAAAAACTGTGCATTTATTAAATTTTATTTGTTACGCATTTAAATACGAAAAGATGGCTTGATAAACCCAAATATTAGGAATCGTGTACATGAAAAGATGTTTGATTCTTTCCGATCATGTGGCTTCGAAGTTAATAAATTTATTTTAATTAAACAGATTTTTATAACCCTAAAAAATATTTTAAAAATCTAAGTGGGAGAAGGAATTTAATCACAGATAAATTTTGCGTTCTCCATCACCAGTTTGTAAACTATGCAATTAAACTCTACGTGTTGGCAGTAAGGCCTTCCTTCCCATGAGACAGATTAATTGTGGTATCGCCAGTACAAACCTCTTCTAGGGATAATTCTGGATAATTTTTAGTGTGGATCACTTCTTTATCTAAAGGGTTCATTGCGAAGCGATTGATTTGGAATTAAGTGATGGTTAATATTTAGCTGTATATAATAGTATGCTCTCTATCTGAGTCACTGCTATTATATACTGGATTGAAGCTATGCTAGCTATTTAATTTTACTTGGCATGGTCAGTTGCTTAGATAGTAAAATTAAAAGAAATTGGCATGTCTAGTCTTATGATGGATAGTAGACGTCCACCCATCATGGCATACTATTCACAGGTTACCAGGCTGTTGGCGAATTAATTTTAAAATGTTAAAGAGAAACAAATTAAAATGAATTCAAAGTTTTGCTCGTTATAATTAATGGTATTTTAATTATGTGATTCTCATAATTAAAATGGCTTTCAACCCACTAGCTTTCATTCTCAAAGAAAATAAACTTACGGGACCAAACTATGTTGACTGGAAATGGGAATTGGACATTGTATTAACTGCTGAGGATTACAAGTTTGTTTTAACTGAGATATGTCTACTAGTACCTGATGAGGGGGCTACTAAAAGACAAATCCAGGCCCATCAGAAGTGGCAGAAAGCTGATCAAATGGCTCGCTGTTACATTTTGGCTTCAATGCCAAATATTTTGCAGTATCAGCATCAGTCTACGCCCAGTACCTATGACATGATAATAAACCTCAAAGAAATATTTGGGGATCAAAATCGTGCTGCTAGGCAGGTGGCCATGTGATCTCTAATGAATGCAAACATGGCTGAATGTATACTAGTTAGGGATCATGTTCTAAAAATGATCAGTCTTCTGAATGAACTGGAGATCCTTGAAGCTGAAATTGACGGAGAAGCTCAGGTCAATATCATACTCCAGTTACTGCGTGAAAGTTTTAAGCTGTTCTACCTAAACTATTCTATGAATAAGCTCAGTTACTCACTGAAAAAACTTCTTAACGAACTTCAAGCAGCCGAGGGTGTTCTTAGGAAGCCAGGTTATTCCTCTAAACCGAAAAGTAAGAAGAAAAAAAATGTTCAGACCCAAGGAAACACAAATCTAAAAGCAGTTAAGGGACCAAAAGCTGGTGTGAAGAAACCGAGAGGCAAGTGCTATCACTGTAACCAGTTTAGGCATTGAAAAAAGTAATGTATGATTTTTCTCAGTAAGCAGAACAAACAAGGTAATTTTTGTTCACTAGTTATTGAAACATGTTTATCCATGTTATCTACTGGTACCTGGTGTGTAGATACGGTAGCCACTAATCATGTCTGTAATTCTTTGCAGAGGTTCTAGGAAACCAAGCAGCTTAGTGATAGGGAAATCTACCTACACATGGACAATAATACAAGGGTGGCAGCAATTGCAGTAGAAGATGTCACTCTCAGTTTTAGTAGAGATAGGATATTACTTCTAAAAGATTGTCTTTATGTACCTTCGATTGGAAGAAATTTATTTTCAGTCTCGAGTTTAATAAAAAAAAATTATTTTGTTCATTTTGGTGACTCTGTCGTTCTGAAAAAAATAAACATTTTATTTGTTATGGTACATTTGTGGATAATCTGTATGTTGTATCTCCTATCTCTCCTACACTTAACTAACTGAAATGAATAACACATCTACTTTACCATATAAGAGAAAGTTTTCTTCTTTAATGAACCAAATATTTCTTTAGCACTTACGCTTGGGTCATATTGATCTAAATAGGATAAACAGACTGCTAACAGATAGACCTTTGAGTTCATGGGAAGTGGAGGCACTTCCAGTCTGTAAATCTTGCTAAAAGGTAAGATGACCAAGAAGCCTTTTTCGGCTAAAGGCTATAGAGCTAAAGAACCATTGAAGATGGTTCATTCTGATGTGTGTGGTCCTATAACAATCAGGGCTAGAGGTGGTTTTAAGTACTTCATCAGTTTCATTGATGACTACTCAAGGTATGGATACATTTACCTAATCCACCGTAAGTCTGAATGCTTTGAGAAACTCAAAGAATTCAAGGCAGAGGCAGAGAAGCATCTGGGTAAAAGTATCAAATCACTACGATCCGACCGTGGTGGGGAATATCTCTTGGGAGAGTTTAACGACTACTTGTCATAAGAAGAAATTACATCCCAGTTGACTGCACCTGACACTCCACACCAGAATAGTGTAGCAGAAAGAAGGAATAGGACTCTTATGGAGTATGATCCATGATGAGTTATTCAAGTTTATTCGATTCGTTTTGGGGTATCCCAAGGGAACGAAGGGTGGTCTATTTTATAATCTTAAGGATCATAAGGTCATTGTTAGCACCAATACCCGATTCTTGGAAGAGGATTATATTATGGATCACAGGCCCAATAAAAAATTTGTTCTGAAAGAAATGAGAGAAAATACCAGTAGAATGGAAGAGGAACCAGAAGTCACTGATATTCCATTATCTCGTCGTAGTGGGAGGATTATCGGGACAGGCGCAAATCAAGAATAGGGTGCTGATGCACAGGGTTCAGATTCTACACAGCCTGTTATTGCTAGTACACAGACACAGGTAGTGCATCGTCGTAGTGGAAGGTTTATTCATCAACCAAACCAGTATATGTTCTTGAGAGAGTCATTTAACAAGATCCCAACAGAACTGGATACCGAGCCCTGTAACTACAATGAAGCACTACAAGACATAGATGCAGATTTTTAGCAAAGGGCTATGAATTCAGAGATGGAATCTATGTATTCCAATCAGGTCTGAAAACTTGTAGAACCACCCAAATGGATAAAATCCATTAGATGCAAGTGGATCTACAAGAAGAAGAAAGGAGTCGACAGGAAGGTTAAAACCTTCAAAGCTAGGTTTGTTACTAAAGGGTTCACTCAGAAAGAAGGGGTCGATTATGAGGAAACCTTTTCACCGATAGCCATGATTAAGTCTATCCGGATTCTCTTATCCATTGTCGTTCATTTCAATTACGAAATCTGGCAAATGGACGTCAAGACAGCTTTCCTTAACGGAAGTCTTGACGAGTGTATATATATGATACAACCAGACGGATTCATTGCAAAGGGCCAGGAGCACATGATTATGCAAGCTTAAGTGATCCATTTATGGACTTAAGCAGGCATCGAGGTCTCGGAACACTCGGTTTGATCAAGCTATAAAATCTTATGATTTTGATCAAAGTCCGGATGAGTCCTGTGTGTACAAGAAGCGTGACGGAAGTGTGGTGGTCTTCTTAGTACTTTATGTAGACAATATCTTACTCATCAGAAACGATGTCGGGGCACTATCTGCGGTTAAAGTATGGTTATCTCGGCAATTTGATATGAAGGACTTAGGAGAAGCCAGTCACATCCTTGGGATCACGCTTGTGCAACATCAGAAAAGAAGGATGTAGGGCTTATCACAAGCAAAGTATATCGATGATATCGTTGCACATTTTAGCATGCAAGATTCCAAGAAAGAGTTTCTTCCTTTTAGGCATGGAATCACTCTATCCAAGGATCAGGGTCCTATGACACCTGATGAGATAGAGAGGGTGAAGGCGGTTCGTTATGCTTCGGTAATAGGAAGCCTCATGTATGCTATGCATTGCGCTAGACCCGACATCTGCTTTGTCGTTGGCATGGTTAGAAGATATCAGTCTAATACAGGGCGGGGGTATTAGACTGCGATAAAGAATATAATCAAGTACCTAAAAAGGACTAAGAATTATATGTTGGTTTACTAGGCAGATAGTCTAGTACCTTTGAGGTACACAGGCTCAGATTTCTAGTCAGGCATAGAGCTTACATCAAGAGACAACTTTGCAGATTCTTTACAAAGAGCTTACCGGCTAAAACTTTTGATAGTCATGTAGAGGGCATGGGAGTCAGATGTATGGAAGCATAATTTTGAGTATAATTGGGAGATTGTTAAGGTTGGTGTACTGAAAATTATGTTTTTAGTATTTACTTTTATTTTAATAAAATTAATTTTTTATTTTATGAGAATCTTTATGAGCAATGTATGTATATCATTTCTTTGCTATACATGAATATCTAATATTCTGTATAGTATTTAATCTGGTATGTAGAGTACGACTTACACACAGAAGATCAGATTTTATGATCACAGTTTAGATGGAAATAGATATACCTTTGGTACGACTGTGGCGCAGAGTTTTAGTAGGCGTGTCTTAGTTATGGAGAACAGATAATAGCGTCGTCTATTGTTCTGACTCTCTATGCCAGTACACTTTGTGTGTATTGAACGGGACATTTTGGGTAACTAATTTTATACTGACGATATAAATTAATTCACACCCCAAGGTTATTACGTATAGTACTTATCCTCTTAATCCTAAAATAATTATTGATTTGCATATATTTAATATTTATTATTTTGATTCACTAGAGGGTGCGATCTTATATGGGTCTATATTCTCGGTGAGTTAGATAGCGGTATTATTTATATGGTAAATATTAATTATTGACGGAATTTACGTCCCGATTTATCGAGATTGACGATACCCCCTTAAGAAAGCTGATAAGTTTTGACCGGGCCAAACCCTACAGGTGGATTTGATTATCCGGCGGTCAAATAAGTTATGCGGAAGGGCTTAAGAAATATCAAGACGCCGATTAAATTAAACTGTTAGTAATTAAATTTAATTGGTGAGTATCTATAGTCTAAACGTGGGGAGAAATGGTAAGCATTTAATAACAGGAGCTCAATGCAAGAAGGTCTTGTGATTATGGGTCAGAGTGCAATTATAGTTCTTTAGTGGTATGTACTGTAATTCAATGTTTTATGGAAATTATAGAAACCGCTGTGCCTTTCCATAATTGCAGAAACCGCTAGTAGGTATCTGTGTTCCACTGGAAGTCTTACTCGTAATTACTCCCCAGGTCCTTGTTGTAGCCCTATATATATGCGAGTAGGTTGAACCAGTTTTAGATCATTGATATATTATATTTTGTCTCTCAAGACTAAATATATCTGGGTTCTGCCGGTACGAGTTCTCGATAGTCCGTAGCCCACACTACGTTCGAGGATCGCATACGGGAATATGGTAGAAGATCTTATAGGTGCTTCAACTTGGAATCAAATAGTAGTTGAAGAGTAGATCGACAAAAGGTATTCTTCTAAATTAACTTGGGTTGCCCAGGTTTTATTTTGATCGTTCAACGTCAAAAGTTTTATCAGGAGCCCATTTAAGCGTTTTCCTGTCCCGTTTATTTTTTTTTATCAAAAATCATTTACAAAAACAATGATCTTGGCAGTTTGGCCTCCAATAATATATACATATATACTACAATACTTCACATGCAAACATCGATTCTCACAAGCTCGACATGCCCATGTATGTATTGACTCTCACGAGCCCCAAAAATAGTTTTACATAATCATAGTGGTTCACACGCAATACATGCACCTTCTCAGGCTTTCACCGAAGGATAGCAGCCCCATCTAATGCATTGTTAACCAGAGTTAACATGTATCGGATCACTTTTCGTCCCTCGTTAACCAGAATTAATGAATGTAACACACGCAACCCATGCAACACATGCATCTTCACGGGTTTTCACCAAAGGACCAATATCCGCCCCTTATTATGTATATTCACAGGTTTTCACCGTATGACCAATATCCGCCCCTCATTATGTATCTTCACGGATTTTTACCGTAGGACCAATAACTGACCCTCATTATGTATCTTCATAGGTTTTCATACGTCAATATCTGCCCCTCATTATGTATCTTCACAGGTTTTCGCCGTAGGACCAATAACCGCCCCTCTTTCTGTATTTTCACAGGTTTTCATACGCTAATATCCGCCCCTCATTATGTTTCTTCACTAGATTTCATCGTAGGACCAATATCCGCCCCTCATTTTGTAGCTTCACAGGTTTTCACCGTATGACCAATATCCACCCCTCATTATATATCTTCACGGGTTTTCACCGTATAACCAATATCTACCCCTCATTATGCATCTTTAAAACTAGAGTTTTAATGCACAAAAGCATGTACAAACCCTACGTTTCACATAAAGACATCATATGCCACACAACTCGGCATCCAACAACCCCGAAGACCAATAAGCAATAAAACGAAACTCAACCCCGAAAGCTAGCTCTAAACCTCTAAAACCTCGCTTTTCACAAACATTTTCACAAACACTATCTTTTCCAAAACTCACCTTTTTAGAAAAAGAACTACGGACCCAAACAGGTCACACACACAAAGATGTATAAACACCACGTTTAACAAAACCACATCATACCTAAAGACGACAAAAAAACAAAAAAGAAAACCCCAAGGCCACAACCCAACCAACGAAGACAATGAATGAAAAACATCCCTCTTCAAGAGTTCAGTCGACCGAAACCCCACAATTCAGTCGATTGAAAAGCTACTGGAATTTCAAAAAATTTCCCCCAAACATAGGTCAGTCAACTGGATCCCCCAATTCAGTCACTGGATCACCACACTATCGACTCAGTCGACTATATCACCTAGTCTAGTCAACTGGACCACGGCAGAAACAAAACCCTAGCTACGAAAATAGTCGTTCAACCCCAAAATCAAAGCAGCCAAACTCCCTTTTGATACGCACGAACACACACAAGCCTAAAACTACAAAGAAACACCTCAAAAACCCATTTTGTCCAGCCAAAAGCAACTAAAAATGATTTAGGAACAAAACCCAACTTTTTTGAAACGTCAATCAACTTTTCATGAATTTTTAAATGGTAAAAACACATACGATTTCACGTAGCATCCCTTTTAGACATGAGAATCTAGGATCCTACCTCATTGAGTCAAAAACTCGACGCCTCGAAAAAATGAACCTCATCAAAATGAGATTTCGTCCGGATGAACGTGAAGCCCTCGGTGTAGATAGCAAGGATCTGCTACCTGATCGCAAAAAACCAAGCCCCGGGCCCCCCAAAAACTAAAGAGAAGGCAGAGGTTCTGGTTGGGAAAAGAAACTTAGTTCATAAGTTTTGAAAAAATATCTTCAACAAATATCCAATGGTTAGATATTTATAGGCCCGCCCAAAAATATCGTCCTTTTTTTTTGGAACTTCGCACCACAACGCCCAACGGTCCTGGGATCCAACCCAACATGCATTTCTAAGCCTGAACATGCATAAAATGCATATAAACATGCAATTATAAAAACGATTATCAACGCGGCGAAACACATCGCAAAAATTAAAACAGGTTAGGGTCTCACAACTCTGCCCCCCTTAAAGTAATTCCGTCCTCAAAATTCAACACCGACTCTCTAGCCAGACACCTTCCATCAACCACCAACAATCTCTAATGCAAACCCAGCCACACTGCACAACAGCAAAAATGCCCCAGCAACTGAAACCCCAAGACTGTCGTCACACAAAGTGATCACGTCTTCAAAGAATAGATCGCCACCAAGACCACCCACGCCTACAAGTCTCACTAACACTACCATTTTCCATACAACTACAACCCTCATTGCACCGCCACACACTGTCTCAATCGCACCTCGTAATGCACACCAATAACTATCTCTGTGGGTCCAAACACACGATGTCAAACCCCAACACCGGTCACATGAAGTCACATGTTCCACACACTAACCTTACTCATGTCCCGACGATCAACAAATGGCCTCCCACTTTGATACCACATCTCTATCCTATTAAGGCCAATAATGTTGTCACTAAAGTTGATAAAATGCTTATTCACGAGCAACAAAGTAAACACCCAATTTCCAGAGAAAAATTCACTTAGTTCACCTAAAGTACCAAATAACGTACTTCATCAAAACCTTCATACTCTAGTCAGTCTTCCATCATGAATCGCAATTCTCACCCTAAAGATACACTAGGTTTCACACCATTGTCCACGACAAGATTTCGCACAACTAAAGACCAGCCCGGTAGTATAGCAACAAAACCAACACAGTCATCTAACCCCAATGAGTCACTTAGACCTGATACGCCAAACAAATAGAACACTCCATAAGTACCCACTATCCTACACGAACTCAACCATACCTCTCGTGCAACAGCACATCGCCACACAACTCAACGTGTTGCCATCAAAGCACTCAAACCTGAGACTTATATGCCAAGTAACCAACCAAGACTTACCTCTCACACCTAGCAATTTCCTCTTATACAGAACTCATCACGCCCCTTTCGTTCCAAACCCAACAATCACGTTAGTCGCGACAGGTCATAGAAACCCAAGCTTCTCAAACATCAAATCCTTCCTAACCCAAACCTTACCACATTCTCTGGATCACTATCTAAAAAAATGATTACACCAAAACATACCACTTACCACAGTCGACGACTACTCGTACTCCTTAACTCAATTTACAGCTCTAAACAAACCCAAACTCACAAGACCATCCATAACACAACCTCAATTCCTAGTAACATACTCTCAAAAGGAGCGATATACCAAAGCCAAACCACGAACCATGCTTCAACTATACCTAAACAAAACCCTTCTCATATAAACGCTCAACGATTATCAACCAGGGTCAACTCCACGTGGCTAACCCCATCTTGCCAACGAGGTCCATTGCACACCAAGCAATAGTCACTCAACCCACAATCTTACCTCTCAGCAACCAACAACAACCGAGCACACATCCAAGACCCAAACCATGGCCTCGCCCTCCTCAAGGATACACAGTTCATATATATAACAAATATAGAACATAAGATGTAGTACGTCACACTAACATATACATTAACCACATAATCATGCTAACACATAGCCGCTTATGATCATGCAAACTCATCACATGTACCGAGGAGAACCAACAAGAGTGACGTGTCAATTGGATAACCCACCTAGATTCTTTGTCAGAAAACACGTCGGCCAAACGCATTTCTAACTTTGCTTTCAAGTTTGTTAATCCAAACGCTTGGAGGCAAGACTAGTCAAACCTAAGGTCCAACTTCCATGTTCACATATACACAAAATTCTCATGCTCCTGTTATAGAAACATCTAGACACATACAACAAGCACACGCGATCAACCTCACAAGGTGATGCACCTTCTTTCCATGGCTCTTAGATATTCAAACCCAGACCACTGATACTAAGCTTCACTGTAGGACTAATATCCATCCCTCATTATGCATCTTCACGAGTTTTTACCGTAGGACCAGGACCAATATCCACCCCTCATTATGCATCTTCACGGGTTTTTACCGTAGGACTAATATTCGCCCCATCATTATGCATCTTTAAAACTAAAGTTTTAACGCACAAAAATAAATACAAACTCTACGTTTCACATAACGACATCACATGCCACACAACTCGTCATCTAACAATATGGGAGACCAACAAGCAATAAAACAAAACTCAACGAAGGCTAGCTCCAAACCTCCAAAACCTCGACTTTCACGAATGTTTTCACAATCACTATCTTTTTCGAAACTCACCTTTTTAGAAAAAAAACTACGGACCCAAACACGTCACACACACAACGATGTATAAATACCACGTTTAACAAAACCACGTTATCCTCAAAAGACGACAACAAAACAAAAAAAAAATCCCAAGGCCATGACACGACCAACCAAAACAAGAAAAGAAAAACACTCCTCTTCAGGAGTTTAGTTGACTAAACCCCACAATTCAGTCGACTGAAAAGGTACTAAGATTATAGAAAATCCTCCCAAAACACAGGTCAGCCAACTGGATCCCCCAATCAGTTGACTGAGTCACCACCCTATTGACTCAGTCAACTGGATCACCTTGTCCAGTCGACTAAACCCCGGTAGAAACAAAACCCTAGCTATAAAAATAGCCATTTAAAATCAAAGCAACTAAACTCCCTTTTGATACCCACGGACACACACAAGCCCAAACCTATAAAGAAACACTGAAAAGAATACCTCAAAAACCCTTTTTGTCCAACCAAAAGCAATCAAAAATGATTTAGGAACAAAACCCAACTTTTTGAAATGTAAATAAACTTTTCACGCACTTTGAAATTGTAAAAATACATACGATTTCACGTAGCACCCCTTTAAGACATGAGAGTCAGGATTCTATCTCGTTGAGTCAAAAATTTCACACCTCAGAAAAACGAACCTTGTTAATATGAGATTCCATTCAGATGAAAGCGAAGCCCTCGATGTAGATAGCAAGGATCTGCTACTCGATCGCCAAAAACCAAGCCTCGTGCCCCCCCAAAAACTAGAGAGAAGGCAGAGGTTTTGGTTAGGAAAAGAAACTTAGTTCACAAGTTTTGAAAAAATATCTCCAACAAATATCTAAGGGTTAGATATTTATAGGCTTGCCTGAAAATATCTTTTTTTTAACTTCGCACCACAACGCCCAACGGCCCCGGGATCCAACCCAACATGAATTTCTAAGACATAACATGCATAAAACGCATATAAACATGCAATTATAAAAACGATTAATAGCGCATCGAAAAATAACGCAAAAATTAAAATGGGTCAGGGTCTCACAAAAAACCTTTCTCGACAATATAAATTTTGTCACCCCCTTGTCGCGGAACCCTAGTCTAGGAAGATCTACCACGACAATTTTGTGTCAATATCGAAAGATCACCATTGACCGACGATAGAATCGTCGCTAATGACCTATCTTCACCTACTAAGGCATTCGTCACTGTTGGTAATTATCCACGATAAGTCAAATTCATCGACAATTATGTCTCTTCGCCTATAAAGCCAATCGTCACTAATAATAACCATCAACGATAAGGCATTTTCACCGATAATGACCTATCTTTGCCTACAAAGCAAGCTGTTTGTGACGCCCCATCTTTCAGGCACGTCAAGTCATATATAATTGTATATAAAGGGAATATTCTAGTCATTCATTCATAGTTACGTATCATAAATGTTACATCATTAAGAGTTATGAACTGATCTCCAGTACATAATGTTTACAATTTCACAAAAATCTACAAAAGAATTACAATATGCGCCAGGAAACTGAACAAAAAAAAAACTAAAAGAGAAGATTGAAATCTTTAGCAAGCATCATCGGGGTCCACTTGCTCCTGGAAATCACCTTGGTATTCGTAGCCTTCCTCTTCTTCGGGGATTCTTCTTCAAAGATTTCGTCTTCCCCACCTGTGGCATAAATGCCATAAGCCAAAACCTAAAAAAAAATACTCTAATCGTTCTAACCAATCTCAAAGCATAAAATTTTCCACAGTGCATATCATTTAACACTTAGTACATATTAAGGTCAAGGAGATAGACAAATTTGATAATTATATCATAATAAGCAGACAAGTGAATAAACACGCAACTATGTGATGTTATGGATGGAATGCAAATGCCCAACCCAACATTCACCGAGAATCATAATATAAATTCCATGTCGGGAATTATCAAGTAGACTTTATGGGAGTTGATAACAAAATCCATCATCGCGCTTCGTTGCAAATAGTAAATGCATCATCGGGCTTCATGCCACAACTATTTTACTCAATGGCAATGGTGCGGGGTCCGAACCACCCTTTAGGCTAACCAAATCCAATGATCAATCAACATATAATAAACTGGTTTGTCCCACCTTAAGACTCGTGATGCCTTTACCACTGTCAACCCAAACTTTGAGCCATCAAAACCAGAACACTAGCGACGAACCTGTGTTGCTCAATAATTTCCAACACCGGGGACACGCCCAGGGTGGTCACATGGAATACATCCCTAAACAATTATAAACTGGCAACCAGGGACGCCCTAGACTTAGAACCGAGAAAGAGAACAACCTTAATATATCTCAACCCACAATTGTAGATATAGAATGGACTCCAACATGCCAGGATGTATGTGTGAAAATTCCCATAGTGTACAACATGCATCTCAAGCACAACTATTTATAGCATGGCATAGCATATAGTACAACTCATTAGAGACTAATGTGACGCCCCGTCCTCTGGGCACGTCGGGACATACATAATATAAATGTAGGGATACACTATCCATACATTCTTATTTACATATGATAGTTATTACATCCTAAATGAGTTCTGAACCATTCAAAAACTACATAACTAATACAGTTTCACCAAAAAATTTCAAAAATTACGCTAAGCACGGAAAAAATTGAATATAAGAACAAAAGCAGAGATCTTGACTCAGAATGTATCAACAAGATCCATGTTCTCTTAGAACTCACCGTGTTCTTCCAACTCTTCTTCTCCCTCAGAGATGACTTAGACTTATAATGGCAACCAGGGACGCCCTAGACTTATAATCAAGAAAGACAATTTCAATACAGCCAATTCCAACAACGGTTTGCACATATGGACTCCAATATGCCAGGAGCAAATGATAATACTCATAATGTATGGTATGGATCTCAAATACAACCGTCTACAGCATGGCATCAACAAGCATGGCAAGATTCATGGTATAATACGCAAGCATAAGGTACATATATGTGAACCACAAGCTACAATTCTCAAAATATGATTCAACATGATCGCATGAATTCTAAATCATCATACATTCACATAGAAACACTAATAAACTAATTCAAATCAATCATCATATAAAAACGCGGGTCTCATAGCAAAGGGTACTCAATTCACACTTAGCAACTTTTAAGGCAAAAATCGAGTATTAAATTAAAAGGGCCGACAAAGTTTTGGCGTATCTAAACATGGCATCAAGTTATGATTTTTAAACACTATTTAGATAAAAATATTTTCTACAACTCTCATCTGTAACACCAAGGCCAAAACCAAAGGGAAAAGGGTGAACAAAACATCCTAAGCAAAAATGGTTCAGCACTTTTCTCTAGATTTTACCAAAAACATGCTTTTGTTGGTTTTGGATTTGGGGTATCATATAAAGTCCAAATGAAGCCATTTTTGCGTATGTGCTAGTTAAACATGTCCCCTATAAGTTTCATGTTTAGAGTGAATGATAGTTTTTTGGAACACATTAGACTTGTTGGCCATTTTAGAAAGTAGGTTCTGTCAGCCGCTAAAACTCAACAGAGCCGATTTTGGACAGAGGGTTTGAAAGGGTTTGGGAAGATCATCCTGAGGCTTTAAGGTCTGATTTTTGGACAAAAAGTGGTTCAATATGTTAGCTACAATGCTGATGTAGACCACCGTTGGAATAGATCACTAACAATAGGGGTTTTGGGCTACAAAAAAATATATGACAGAAGGGTCCCTTGAGGGTTGAAACTCAACAGAGAATTCCAAAGGGATTTTGACCTATCAAAACTCAATATTGTTTGCTCATTTTTTTGGATAGATAGATATAAATGTTATCTACAACTTTTATGTTTTGACCAAAGTTTGGATCTCACTTTAATCTAGGGTTTTCAATTCAATAGTGTTAACTGGTTGGAAAATGACACACTTTGGTAAAATTACAATATCTCGAGTTCTACTTATTCAAATGAGTTGAAACCAACTTTGGATGAAAGGTAACACAAAACTATAAAATTAGGCATAAATAACATGCTTAGATCAAGTTTTTACATTGAGTTATGGCGTTCCAAGATTCAGGGTAGAAACATCTATGTTATCAAAAATCAAGTCTCTTAGGATTCAAGTCTTCTACTTATGTTATGTCAAGTTTTTGTTCTATTTCTTGGCATGCTTGTGTTTTAAACTTTAATATCAAGGCTCTAGCATACTTACAACAGCATCTCATATCATAAACATAACAGCCCCAAATTTCCAACTACGATGCCTTTTTGGTTTGATTTCGGTTGTCGATTCTTAGAGTGTTTACTGGGATGTGTTGAGGGATATTTTGAGAGATATTAGACATAAGGTTTAGAGGTTTTACTTACTTGTTTGAGAGATGAAAAGATGGTGGAGGATGGATTTGGATTTATCTTTCGAAAATCTCGTTGATTTCTTCCATTTTCTACCTTTTTCTCCCTCAAACTCACCTTATCACTCGAGAGCAAGAGGTTTTGGTTTCTCTCCCTCACTTGGACAAAAATATCATATAGGGAAGAGGGTGTTTGGCTTCCTTAATATAGGCAAAGGCTAGGGGACATGGGGGGAACAAAAAGTACCATGGAAAGATATTTTTCTTCTTTTTAATTAATAAGACTTGAGTTGATTTTAGATGTTTTCACTTTTGAGGGCTAGAAATCATATATAAGAAAGATAAATAAAGCTAGGGGTCTCTTTGGGGGACAAAAATCTAATCTCCCATCAATCAAGGGTTTTTTTTTTATTTTCGTGCCCCTATTGTGCAAGAAAATGCATTAAAAGTTAATTCGATGTATTTTTTTGGTGTCTTTACCTACTGAGACCTATTATTTTAGTATGTTTATGAGAAATATAGTATTCCCATGTATTATCATAGTTTTTATACCAATTGATTAAATAGATGTGGTCTTTTTAGTCAAATTGAGCTATTTTAGCAATATATGACTTTTTGACTTATTTTGTTGGGTATGAACTATAATAATGATTTGTTTGCTTTTGTTGACCTATAACATTATATTATTATGCATATTATTGTTCAACAAGTATTGGATCATCATAATGCTTAATTTAATACCTTTCACATCATTTTAAGCTAAAAAGAGAGTAGAAAGTCTCTTTTTGGCACTCTTTCCAAGGTGGTCGACCACTAAGGGGTATTTTTGTTAATTTTTATGTTATGTTGTCCTTTTCTACTTAATTGTACTTAAATCCTTGATTTAGTGTATCCATGTATCAAAATGTGAGTTTTTAAGATTTTTTGCTATATTAGGGGCGAAACGGTCATTTGACCCTATTTATGAGAATTTTTTATTTTTAATTTATTATTTCATGATATTTACTTCATTTAGAATGTTAAGAGACTCTCCGGGTGCTAAGATTTTGTTGCCTATGTTTTGGACCTTTTTAGAATTTTCGGGCCAAATTTTGAACCTCCTCCGTATTCTATGATCTCATGGATTATCCATCACTAATATTAGGGTCCGAGCAGGATCGTTACAATCTACCACCCTAAAAATAAATTTTGTCCAATAAATTTTGTATCGTACCTCAATCTACGAATAGCTGGGGATGACTTGCCCTCATGGCTTCCTCTCATTCCTAGGTTAATTCTTCAATTTCGTTGTGATTCCAAAGAACTCAAATGAGCGGGATGGTCTTTCTTCTAAGAATCTTGTCACGTTGATCGATTATCCTTACAGGTTGTCCTTCAAAAGTAGTGTCCTCATCGACATGGAGTTCCTTCAAATCTAAAATGTGAGCAGGATCAGGTTCGTACTTTCTCAACATTGACACATGAAAAACGTTATAACACTGGCAAGCTGTGGTGGTAGCGCTAAATGATAAGTTACTTCTCTAACTTTAGCTAAAATCTCAAACGGTCCAATATACGTTGGAGCTAGCTTTCATTTTTGGCTGAAACGTATAACTCCTCGTCGTGGTTGGATCATTAGGAATGCATGATCTCCTACTTCAAATTGTAGCGGTCTCCGTCGCTGATTGGCGTAGCTCATTTGTCTGCTCTGAGCGATGGCTAATCGTTGCTAAATTAGTCAGATCTTCTCGGTAGTATCTTGTATAAGATCTGGTCCAAAAAGTGCATTCTCTCCTGCTTCAGCCCAACAAATTGGTGAACGACATGGTCTTCCGTAAAGAGCTTCATACGGCGGCATGCCACTATTGGACTGTTAGCTGTTGTTGTAAGCGAACTCGACCAACAGTAGGTGCTTTTCCTAATGTCCCTTGAAATCCATGATCCAAGCTCGAAGCATGTCTTCTAACATTTGAATTGTGTTTTCAGATTGTCCGTCAGTTTGTGGATGAAAAGCTGTGCTGAAACAAAGCTCTGTTCCTAAAGCAGCTTATAAGCTTTGCCAGAATCGCGAGGTGAAATATAGGTTTCGATCTGATACGATGGATAACAAAACTCCGTGAAGACGAACGATTTCCCGAACATATTTTTGACTTAGGCCTTCCAATTTTTTGGTCGTCCAAACAGGTAGGAAATGTGCTACCATTGTGAGATGATCCACAATTACCCAACTAGAGTTGTGTCGTGCTGGTGACCTTGGTAGTCTAGAGACAAAGTCCATAGTGATGTGGTCCCATTTCCATTGAGGTATCTCCAGGGGTTGAAGGGTTCCTCCTAGTCTTTGGTGCTCGGCCTTCACTTGCTGATATGTAAGGCATTTGGCTACGAAGTTTGCTACATCTTTTTTCATGCCATTCCACCAATAGTACCTCTTCAAATCTTGGTACATCTTCAAACCTTAGATCCTCGACATTCGGTACGAAAAGTCTACCTAGGTATGTCAAATGTCCGTGTTTGTTGATTACCCAACCTGGTTTCGATTCCTCCGTGATAAGATGCCTTTGAAAAAATTCAGACTCCTGGTTATACTTTGGGCATTCATGATTTGTTGACGAAGATTTGTCGTTGCCACGGTTAGACAAAAACAGTTTTCATCTTTCGATTCTGATGGATGGAGTCGATATTCGTTGAGCGTTCCCATCATGTTCCAATCCCTTATCGCTATACCAGCCAACGTGCTCTTTATCCTTCGACTAAGGGCGTCAACCACCACATTCACTTTACCCGAGTGATAGTCTAAAGTGAATTGATAGTCTTCTAGGTATTCCATCCACCGGCGTTGTCTCATGTCGAGGTCCTTTAGGGTGAACTGGTACTTCAGACTTTTATGGTCCGAGAATAGTTCGAACTGTTCTTTGTAAAGATAGTGCCTCTATAACTTTAGTGGGAATACCACAGTTGCAAGCTCTAGGTCGTGAGTAGGATAGTTTTGCTCATGAGGTTTCAACAATCTTGACCCATAGGCTACTACTTTTTCGTTTTGCATCAGAACGCATCCTAAGCCTTCCTTAGATGCGTTGCAATACACTATATATCCAACCTCTCTTTCATGTATGATTAGGATAGGAGTGCTAGTTAATCTTTTCTCAAGCTCCTGAAAAGCCATCTCGCACTTATCGTTACATTCAAACATCACTCCCTTCTTTATTAATCTTGTCATTGGTCGCGCCAGTTTAGAGAGATCTTGGATAAACCTTCGATAATATCCAGCTAGTCCCAGGAAACTACAAATTTCAAAGACGTTCTCGAGTGGCTTCCAATCCAAAACGGCTTCCACTTTTTCTAGATCCACAACAATCCCTTCTTTAGAAACCACGTGTCATAGAAATTTCACTTCATGTAACCAAAATTCTCACTTGCTTGCGTTCGCATAAAGTTGTGAATCCCTTACTTTCTACAAACCAATCCTTAAATGCTGCTCATGTTCTTCTTTAGTTCTTGAATATACCAAGATGTCGTCTATAAAAACTACTACAAACGGGTCGAGGTAGGGCTGAAAAAGTCTATTAATCAAACTCATGAAAACTCCTGGGGCATTCGTCAATCCAAAAGGCATTACCACGAACTCATAGTTTCCATATCGCGTTCTAAAGGTTGTCTTTGGAATATCTTCATCTTTAAATCGGAGTTGGTGAGAGCTTGAGCTTTGATCGATCTTTGACAAATAGGTTGACCCTCGAAGCTGGTCAAAGAGATCATCTATGCGGGGTAAACGGTATCGATTCTTGATTGTTACTTTGTTCAACTGACGAAAGTCGATGCAAAGACGTAAGGTTCCATCCTTCTTCTTGGCAAATAATGTTGGTGCTCCCCACAACGATGTACCCTAGATGGTATATTGATCATTTCAAACTAATTTTTTATGAAACATAACTCGAAAATATAGATCTGGACATAAAAATCATTTTAAGATCATTTATCTACAATTAGTTATAATGTTTTAAAGTTTGTGGCATAAAGTAGGTAAGCCCAAAAAATTAGGTTACTTAGGGTTTTATTAGCTAAGTTCTTGTGGTGTCCATTTTTTATATATTTTCTTTGCATGCATGTCATAAAATCATATAAACTAAAACTCTAGAATATATTTAAGCCATAAAACTAAAAAATATACACATGTTAGCACATGCAGGACTTGTCTATACACAAATAGTTCATAAACTACTCCTACGACACATTTTTCAGTTATTCTCTGTTTCTTTTTCTTAGGGTTGCTTATAGAGATGGATTGAGAGCTATTTTATGAGATAATATCAGAAGGTTTTAGGGGATTTACTTTCCTTGTTTGATGCTCAAAAGATTGTAGAAAAATGGGACTTAACTCTAATGCCTCTTTCTTGATCATTTCCTCCTTTCTTCCTATCTTCTTCTCTCCTTCTTCTTTGAAAATACTTAAAAAATTTTGGTCTCTCACTCTCTCACCCTCTCAGCCGAACCATATCAAGGAGAAGGGGTGTTTGGTGTGTTATTTATAACAAAAATTATAATGGAGACATAATAATTACATATAAGTATAATTTTTGAATTTTCTCAATTCTCATTGGTTGCATTAGAGGTGGGTGATATTTGAGATATTGCAATTCAGATTTTCGCACATGGGGTTCGGCTAAGGGCAGGTTTGGGGCAGTGCAAACTGATTTTTTTTTAATTAATTTAGGGTTTAAATAAAGTTTTGGTACTATTTTGTAAAAGAAAATGCCTAAAATATTTATTTTATGTATCTTTCTGGTATCTAAACCTACTAAACCTATTATATTAATGTATTTATAATTAATTTATTATTTCCATGATTTATTATAATTTTGATAATAATTAATTAAACAAGTGTAAACTTTTAAGCTAAATTAAGCTAGTTTGACTAGAATTGGCTTTTTGACTTATTTATTGTGTAAAGATTTTAAGTAATTATTTGTTTACTTTTTTTGACCTATATTATTATATTATTATGTACATTACTTTTATAAAAAGTATTAGGTTAAAATAATGCTTAATTAATACATCTTTTATCATTTTTAAGCTTAAAAAAGAATGTGTCCAAAAGCTATTTTTTTGGACCTTATTACAATTAAGGTAGATCGTTGAGTTTGTCTCCTGTGAAGGGCGAACGATCCACTCTTCTCTCTCTGATTGGTCGGGTTGTACCACCTTTTTCAAACTATTTGTTCCTTGCTGCAACAAATTTGTTTGATCCTTGCAACTCTATTCTGGTTGATGGTGATTATAGTTTAATCCTGTTCGTTGTGGGCACTCAAATCTTTTATGTCCAAGCGTTCGACACTGATAACATATTTTTAATTTTGGTGCCCTTTTTCCTAATTGTTCCCTTCGGTTACCTTGAGAGTAAGGTTCCGAGCGTGTGATGTTCTTGTTATTCCGTAGTGATCCTCCTTGATTGTCTTCTCTAATTCTTATCGGGCAGTGCATCATCTTATGTTCTGGCTAGTTGCACCTGTAACAAGCTCTTACAGTTGGTTGTTGTTCCTTTGTGGCCTTGATCCAAACCTCACTTGTTTGGAAAAAAAATCTTATTCTCAAGTGTTGGGATATTCTGTACCCTTAGGTCCAATAAGTACCTTGATCCTTCTTGGGGTGCCTTTCCATGTGTTTGATCCAAATTGGCTACTAGATCTTGCAAGATTCATGCTAGGCTTAGGACGTCTACTTCCTCCTTGGTTCCATTTACTCTCACTGAGCTCTCACGGTTTTGTCTTTATTCCGCCATCTTCAGGCAAGCGAAAAGGGAAAAGAGTCATCGAACTATTTGATAAAGTTGGTTTTACTTACAAGATAAATGCAAAACACTCAATCTGTTTATTAGTATAAAAAATCTCATCCAATGAGATCCTACTGCTCTTTACCGTAGATTATCAAAGCAGGGCTACTATTCTGAGTTCTATATGAAGCTCTGTTATTGCATTTCGGGTCTCACTCTATTGACTTAGCAGAGATCTATTTCGACCAATTAGTTCCTCTATATTTTTATTTCGTATATTGATAATCTCGTAGTATTGTGCTCACACAAAACCCTATATGGTTGCAAAAGCTAGTTGAAAGCTTGTTATTGTAAGTGGCCTTGACCAAAAATAAGAATTTCCTTCAATTTCTTTTATGCTTACTCTGGACATACTTTTGTTGGTTCATAACCGGGTGTTTAGATTGCCCAGGCGAGATGTGGGTCCTAGTTAGGTATGGTAAAGAACTTATGTTAGTATAAAATCTCACGGATATAATTTTTTCTTGTAGCTATCGGTGTGTCGTGAGGCCTATAGATAGAAAGTGGCGGCCTTAGTAAGGTAATTTATTACAACCCGAATGTTATTGTGTTCTTGACAAACCCTGGCAACGAAGTCCATAATCAAATGCTTTCCATTGACTGGATCGTTTCTTATCGAGTCATGTGATCCATTATGGTTTGAGGGTTAATTCTCTATCGGACTCCAGATGCTCCTGGTTGTCTCTTGTTTTCCACTTCTCTACTATTCGTACAAATCTTTTACTTCCTAGGTTGTTTGATTTGTGGGCCCACTGTGAACTAGTTTGGGAAAAGCCTAAATTCTGTCACATGGTGATGTCATAAATCCCTTCATGTGAAGCTATGGTTCCTAACTATAGGTTACTAATAGCATAGTTCTACTCGTTGGCTCTTTTAAAAAGGTGTAGCCAGTTGAGTAAACCATTACTTAACCATTCCTACAGTCGGGGGTCTCAGTCTTCAAAACTTTGTTAAACGCAGACGTTGACGATACTTTAAGTCGTAATGTTGAGAAAAGATTGCCCTATGATTCGAAGAGGTGTTAAGAGGTTCTCGTGCATTGTCCTAGTCTTCCGTGAAAGCTTCAAAGCCTCATAACTTGATATCCAGACGATCATTGTGACTCACAGACCTACGGGGCAAGGTTTTGAGGGTTGACGAGCAAAAACGTATGTGGGGTTTAATAAGGACAATCTCACGAAAAGCGATCATAAGGCGATGAACAGGTAAATGCTTAGCTGGAAATTTTGAAATGGTGTGAGCACAAGATATAGCTGCGGTTATAATATCTTAGGGTGGACTCTCAGATAGTTCAAGGATAGGTTGAATTAGGGCAAGGGGTCATAGTTTAAAGAAATCACCGTTGACCCAGGTTAAGAGGTCGTTTGAGGCTCAGATGTATTGAAGAAAAGAGATCAGCTACTAATGAATATTATAGAGAGGTGGTTCTCGAGTTCAATCTGTACAACATCTGAAAACGGTACGCTTTAGCAATGGGTAGCCAAACTAGATATTTGTCTTGAAGTTACGTTGGCCTAACGCACTTCAATTCAAGCATCCAAGTCAACTCCCAATGTTAGGATTTCAAGAGTTCACAAAATTGCTTCAGTCGGACATAGTATTGAAGTTAGGGGAAAATGAATGGAGGTGAAGGATTATCTACGAATGTTACTAGGTAGCATTGTTGAGGATCTGTGCTAGTAGGAGGAAGGATAAGCAAAGAATTTTAACCGGGTATAGAAGTTGTTACGGGGGTTTAGGAAAAGAAACTTACAAGGGTGAAATTGCGGGGTTTTAACGACATTTCCTCAAAACTTATGCTACTCTGGGTGCTTTATTTTCTAGGGGTTAGTTAACTTGTTGGTGGTTTGATCATCTATCGACTATCCTAAAAGAGTTTCGAGATTCGGGGGTTATTTTCATTCTTAATTGTCTTCATATTTTTGGGATATTGCAAATTTTAGTTTGAGATTATGAGATAGTTTATGAAGAATTTAACAATGAACACTTTCATTTTATTCAAACATATTACTATTACAAAGTTCTCCAAAAGTTCACCTAACACAAGCATAATATTCAACGAAGGAAAAATATAACACCTATCATGCTAAGGCCTAGACAAACAGATGCAGATAGAAGTAGTGAATAACTGAGTCACGTTCACATGTCACCTCGTAGATACCATAGCAGCGCCACTGCACTTCCACATGCCAAAAGACCTCCAACCCCATACGAGTCAGGTTGATTATGGCAACTAGTATCTCCAAGTACTTTTCTGAATTGTTAAGGTCGATTGCCGGGTTGCACAGGTTAATGATCCCTCTCCTATCCCTTGGTTTCTATTTCTGCATCCACCTTGCATCCATTCTATCCCCTAACAACTTTTTAAATCCCGGTGGTACCTTCAGACGGTAGATAGTTTCATCGCATCTCTCCAATACCCTTAGTGGACCCATGTACCACATAAAAGACTCAGGCTTTTTCCACTTCCACGTCATTTAAGGGAATACCCTCGCATACACCCATTCCCCAAAAGATGTCCCAGGACTTTGCAGAGTATTAGGGCTTTGCCTCTAAGTATTTGGTCTTTTTAGGGTTTCAAGGTCAAATTAGGGTTTCAGGTGGAGTTAGGGTTTCTCTCGTTCATGCAGCGACCTAAATTCTCATTGTGTATCCGTCGCTAATACTAGGGTTTGAGCTAGGTTATTACAATCTAGGTGGTTACTACTAGGGTCCGAACCGAGGTGTTACATGCGTCCTCCTATAGGCCGGTTCCCATTGTTGTTCCTAGTGTTCCCGTTCCTTATCCCATTGTTTCAACCTCCTTGGGGTTTCTGATTTTTGTTATGCGGTGGCCTTCGCCTTCCATTATGCGGGTTAGCTGCTAGTCCAGCAACTTGAACAGGTTGTGGGTATCTCGGCATTAGATTCTGGGGTTGTCTCCAATGCTGTGGCTGGATGTTTTGATTCCTCTGTTTTAGTCGTGGATAGTCCATCCTCTTATGTCCTGGTCATTAACATTTGAAGCATACCACAGGTGTTGCGGAGAGATTCCTTGATCGTCCTTGTCTATACTGCTGATAGTACGGCTTCTTACGAATAAACACTCTGTTACTCCTCATAGGCCCTCCGGAGTTGGTACTTCCCTTCTTTTGGTTCGAAATCTTCCTTGAATTAGCTAGATCGATTTCAGCTAGTAAAGTGGCACGAACTATTTGAGTCTATGTAGTGAGCTGTAGGCCAATCACCCTGGTTCGAACAGATGGCTCAAGGCCCCATTCAATCTTTCACGCCATAGATTCCTCATCAAGTACTAGGGTTGTGGCAAAGCGACTTAACTCCTCAAAATGATTCACGTACTGCGTTACTGTTATCGAGCCTTATTTAAGATCCAAGAACTCACGAACTTTTTCTCGACGGAAGGGGGCTGGGAAATACTTTTCCAAGAATAAGCCGTCAAACTGTTCCCAAGCTACTGCTACTACATTTTGTGTGTTGTTGATAAAAGACCACTAATGATCCGCTTCTCCTTTTAGTAGGTGTTCCGCTAAGGCTGCGTGGTCTACTTCCTCCTAAACTCCCATAGAATTAAACAACTTCTTAACTGCCCTCAGCCACACTTCTGCTTTCTTATGTTCTATTTCTCCTCTAAACGTCGGGGCTCGCTGTATACCCATCTCAGATAAGAACCACACTCGGTCACATATGATAGCACGATTGATGCTACCGGCTAGTTCTCGCAACACTTGGGCTAATCCGGCACTTCATTATCTATGGGTCCGTTAGCTTGTCGGTGATTTAGTCGTCTACCAGCCATCCTAAAAATAAAAGAGTGTTATGGTCTTGCATATTATTTCAATTCTTGATTATTTCTTGTGTTTTGGGATCTTGTGGAGTTAATACAGGGTAGAAAAATTATTTATAACAATTTAACTGTAACGTTTTCATTTCATCTCAACTCATAACTGGTACAAAAATTTTCAAGTAGTTTGCAAAATATGCATACAACACTTAAACAAAAGAGAAATACAATGCCTACACATTAAGGCCTAAGCAAAGAGATGCGGGTAGAAATGTCGGACAATCACCTCGCGTTCCCACGTTATGTCGACATGCCAACCATTAGTTGTTGTAGCTGTGCCATAGCACCTCGACATGCCAACCATTAGTTGGTCCCATCCTCATCTTGTTTGTTATAGCCGTTGGAACCTCCTGGTATATCTCTGACTTGTCAAAGTCGATGGCCAGGTCAAGTGGATCAATGATTCCTCTTTCGTCCTTCAGTCTCTGGCGCTGCATCCATTTCGCAATTAGCATGTCTCCGAGTTGGGCATTAAACCCTAAGGGAAAATCTAAATGGTAGACCGTCCTGCTATACTTCTCAATCACTCGTACAGGTCTTACGAAACGAGGAAAGGTCTCCAATTTCCTCCACAAGCACATCTTGTCCGGGCAGATTTTAGCGTACACCCTTTCTCCCACGCGATACCCTTAGTTGTCCTGACGACCAAAGTATGTAGCGGCATCAACAATCTCGTCCTCATCAGACTCAGGTGCAGGTGCTTCAACCTTGTTGTACTGGAAAGAAGTGGCTCCTTCTTCTTCGTCCTCGTCGACATTCTCGTCTTCGTCTTCACTGTCCGCATTGTAATTGGCCACATCATCTCTTTCCCTTGCTTCCTCGGCCTCTTCTTCTTCGTTACCCAACCACTCTCCCGGAAACAACCATGCTAAGGGGACAGCTTCAATCGGTTCTTATTCCTCCACAGGAACTTCTTTCGGGTCTTCTTCTGGATCTGAATCCTCAAGGTCCTGCGCCTGCCATGGTTCTCCTGCTGGTTCGGCGTTGGATTCCATCCTACTAGAAAGAGAAACTTAAGGTAAGGATTTTAAATTGTTAAAATTGTAAGTGATAAGTTAATAATGTAGACTTTCTACAGAGAATCTACGTCGGGACATACATAAATAAAAATATAGGGGTATACTAGCCATACAATCATATTTACATACGATAGTTATTACATTATAAATGAGTTTTGAGCCATTCAAAAATTACATAACTATTACAGTTTCACCACAAAATTTGAAAAATTACACTAAGCACGAGAAAAACTGAATATAAGAAAAAAAGCAGAGATCTTGACTCCTCAAAATGCATAAGTGGGATCCATGCGCTCTTGGAACTCACCCTGTTCCTCTAACTCTTCTTCTCCCCCGAGGATAACTTCCTCCAAGAACTCCTCCTTACCTATGGCACGAATGCCATGAGCCAAGACCCAGAAGCAAAACACTATAACCTTCTAACTAATCTCACGGCACAAAATTCACCATAACACAAGCCATATAACACCCAATATAGTTTATAGTCAAGGAGACAGACAAGTTTATGACAAGATAGCAGATAAGTCTATAAACATGTGTATATGAGATGGCGTGTATGTAATGCAGATGCCCAACCCAACATGCACCCAGATTATAACAGGAATTCCACATTAGTAATCACCAGAGTAGACTTTCACGGGTATTTGATCACCAAAGCCATCATCGCTCCTCGTTGCGAATAGTAAATGCTTCACCGGGTATAATGCTACTGGTATTTTACTCAATGGCAACGGTGTCATGGTCCGCGCCATACTCTAGGCCAACAAATTCAATAATCAATGCCATCCTCCAGGCTAACAATTTCAATAATCAATTAATTAGTCATATAAGACATATATCAAGCGATTTACCCCACTTTAAGACTCATGATGCCTTCGCCGGTGTCAACCCAAAAATCTAAGCTATCGAAATCAAAATGCTAGTGACAAATCTATGGTGTCCAACAATATCCATAAACCATTTCAAACACCAGGGACACGCTCAGGGTGTATAAACCAATTTTGTAACACTAGTGACACACCCAGGGTGCATAAGGGGAATTCATTCCAAAATATTTTTGAAATGGCAACCAGGGATGCCCTAGACTTAGAATCAAGAAAGACAATCTCAATATAGCCCATCCCAACAATGGTTTGCACAAATGGACTCTAATATGCCAGGATGCAAGTGATAATGCTCATAATGTATGGTACAGATCTCAAATCTAACCATCTATAGCTTGGCATCAACTAGCATGGCAAGATTCATGGTATAATGTGCAAGCATAAGGTACAAGTATGTGAAGCACAAATTATAATTTTAAAAATATGATTCAACGTGATCGTTTGAATTCTAAATCATCATACATTCACTTAGAAATACTAATCAACTAATTTAAATCAATCATTATATAAAAACGCGGATGTCATAGCAAAGGGTACTCACTTAGTAACTTTTAAGGCAAAAATCGAGTATTAAATTAAAAAGAACGACAAAGTTTTGGGCTATCTAGACTTAGAATCAAGTTATGAATTTTAAACACCATTTACATAAAAATATTTTTCACAACTCTCATGTCTAACACCAAGGCCAGAACCTAAGGCAAAAGGTGAACAAAACATTCCAAGAAAAAATGTTTTAGCACTTTTCTCTAGATTTTACCAAAAATATGCTTTTATTGATCTCTACTTTGGGGTATCATATCAAGTTCAAATGAGCCCATTTTTGAGTATGTGCTAGCTCAACATGTCCCCAACATGATTCCTGTTTAGAGCTAAGGATAGTTGTTTGGAACAAGTTAGACGTTTTGGCCATTTTAGAAAATAGGTTCTGTCAGCTGCCAAAACTCAGCAAAGCCAGTTTATGGTTTGCTTTTTGGATAAAACGTGGTTCAAAATGTTGGCTACAATACTCATGTATACCACACTTGGAATAGGTAACTAAAAATAGGGGTTTTGGGCTGCACAAAAATATGTGACAAAAGGGTATCTTGACGGCAGAAACTCAACAGAGACTTTGAAAGGAGTTTTGACCTATCAAAACTCAATATTTTGTGCTCATTTTGGGTGGGTAGATAGAGATACAGGTTTTCTATAATTTTCATGTTTGGACCAAAGTTCGGGTCTCACTTTAAACTAGGTTATTCAAGTCCATAGTGTTGATAGGTCAAAAAATGACACACTTTGGTAAAATTGCAATATCTCGAGTTCTACTTATTCAAATGAGATGCAACCAACTTTGGATGAAAGATAACACCAAAAGCTAAATCTATACATAAAGAATATTCTTAGATCAGTTTTCTACATTGAGTTATGGCATTCCAAAATTCAGGGTAGAAACATCTATGTTCAAAAAAATTAAGTCTCTTAGGGTTTCAATACTTCTATTTATGTTATGTCAAGTTTTTGTTCCATTTCTTTGCATTCTTCTATTTCAGACTTTAATATCAAGGATCCATCAGACTTATAAGTTATCAAACTCAAAGATAACAATGAACAACAGCATCTCATATCACCCATAAATATAACAGCCCAAAATTTTCAACTATGACGCCTTTTCGGTTTGATTTTGGTTCTCGATTCTTAGAGTGTTTAAAGGGATGTGTTGAGGGATATTTTGAGGGATATTAGACATAAGATTTAGAGATTTTACTTACTTTTTTGGGGGATCAAAAGATGGTAGAGGGTGCATTAGGACTTAACTTTCGAAAATCTCCTTGATTTCTTCCTTTTTCTACCTTTTTCTTTCTCAAACTCACCTTATCACTCAAGAGCAAGAGGTTCTGGTTTCTCTCTCTCACTTGACTGAAAATATCATATAGAGAAGAGGGTGTTTGGCTTGCTTTATATAGGCAAAGGCTAGGGGACATGGGGGGAACAAAAAATACCATGGAAAAACATTTTTCTTCATTTTAATTAATGAGACTTGAGTTGATTTGAGATGTTTTAACTTTTGAGGGCTAGAAATTAGACATGGGGAAGATAAATATAGCTAGGGGTCAGTTTGGGGAACAAAAATCTAATCCTCCATCAATCAAGGGATTTTTCTCAATTTTCGTGCCCCTATTGTGCAAGAAAATGCATTACAAGTTAATTCGATATATCTTGTTGGTGTCTTTTCCAACTTAGACCTATTATTTTAGTATGTTTATGAGAAATATAGAATTTCCATATATTATCAGAGTTTCCATAGAAATTGATTAAATAGATGTAGTCTTTTAAGTCAAATTAAGCTATTTTCACAATATATGAGTTTTTGACTTATTTTGTTGTGTATGAACTTTAATAATGACTTGATTGCTTTTGTTGGCCTGTAACACTATATTATTATGTATATTACTTGTTTAACAAGTATTGGATCATCATAATGCTTAATTTAATACATTTCTCATTATTTTAAGTTTTAAAAAAAGCAAAAAGTCACTTTTTGGCTCTCTTCCCAAGGTGGTCGGCCACTAAGGGTATTTTGTCATTTTTGATGTTCTTTTGCCCTTTGCTACTTAATTATACTTAAATCCTTGATTTAAGATTTTCATGTGTCAAAATGTGAGTTTTTAAGACTTTTTACTGTATTAGGAGCAAAACGGTCATTTTACCCTATTTATGTGGATTTTTAATTTTTAATTCATTATTTTATGATATTTACTGCATTTCAAATGTTAGGAGACTCTTCGGGTGCTAAGGTTTTATTGCTTATGTTTTGGACCTTTTGAAGTTTTTCGGGCTGAATTTAGAGTTTTCGATTCGAGTTAGGATTTTCAACCTCCTCCGTATTCTATAACCTCGTTGACTATCCATTACTGATAGTAGGGTCCGAGCAGGATCGTTACAATCTACCCCCCTAAAAATAAATTTGATCCAAAAAATTTCGTATGGTACCTCAATCTGCGAATAACTGGGGATAACTTGCCCTCATGGCTTCCTCTCGTTCCCACGTTGATTCTTCAATTCTGGTGTGATTCCAAAGAACTTAAATGAGCAGGATGGTCTTTCCTCGAAGAACCTTGTCACGTTGATCGATTATCCTTACAGGTTGTTCTTCGAAAGTAGCGTCCTCATCAACATGGAGTTCCTTCCAATCTAAAATGTGAGCAAGATCAGATTTGCACGTTCTTAACATCGACACATGACAAACATTATGAACACTGGCAAGCTGTGGTGGTATCGCTAAATGATATGATGCTTCTCCAACTTTAGCTAAAATCTCAAACAGTGGAATGTACTTTGGCGCTAGCTTTCCTTTTCGGTCAAAATATATAACTCCTCGTTGTGGTTGGATCTTCAGGAATACATGATCTCCTACTTCAAATTACAGCGGTCTTCGTCGCTGATTGGCGTAGCTCTTTCGTCTGCTCTGAGCGGTGGCTAATAGTTGCTAAATCAGTCGGATCTTCTCTGTAGTCTCTTGTATAAGATATTGTCTAAAAAGTGCATTCTCTCCTGCTTCAGTCCAAAAAATTGGTGAACAACACGGTCTTCTGTAAAGAGCTTCATACAGCGGCATGCCAATATTGGACTGGTAGCTACTGTTGTAAGCGAACTTGACCAATAGTAGTTGCTTTTTCCAATATCCCTTGAAATCCTTGACACATGCTCGAAGCATGTATTTTAGCATTTGAATTGTGCATTCAGATTGTCCGCCAGTTTATGGAAGAAAAGCTGTGCTTAAACAAAGCTCTGTTCCTAAAGTAGCTTGTAGGCTTTTCCAGAATCACAAGGTGAAATGCGAGTCTCGATCTGATACAATGCATAACGGAACTCTGTGAAGACGAACAATTGCCCTAACGTATTTCTAACTCTAGTTTTCTAATTTTTTGATCGTCCGAACAAGTAGGAAATGTGCTGACTTTGTGAGACGATCCACGATTACCCAAATAGAGTCATGTCCTGCTGGTGACCTTGGTAGTCAAGAGACAAAGTCCATAGTGATGTGGTCCCATTTCCATTGAGGTATCTCCAGGGGTTGAAGGGTTCCTCCTGGTCTTTGGTGCTCGGCCTTCACTTCCTGACATGTAAGGCATTTGGCTACGAAGTTTGCTACATCCTTTTTCATTCCATTCCACCAATAGTACATCTTTAAATCTTGGTACATCTTTATTCCTCTAGGGTGGACCGCAAAGAGTGATTGATGATGCTCCTTCAGGATGTCTCTCCTTAGATCCTCGACATTCGGTACGAAAAGCCTACCTAGGTATGTCAGATGTTCGTGTTTATTTACTACCCAACTTGGTTTCGATTCCTCTGTGATAAGACGCCTTTAAATAAATTTAGACCCCTGGTCATACTTTTGGGCATTCACGATTTTGCTAACGAAGATTTTTCGTTGGCACGGTTAGACAAAAATAGTTCTCATCTCCCAATTCTGACGGTTCGAGTCGATATTCATTGAGCGCTCCCATCATGTTCCAATCCCTTACCGCTATACTACCCAACGCTCTCTTTATCATCCGATTAAGGGCGTCGCCACCACATTCGCTTTACACGGGTGATAGTCTAAAGTGAACTGATAGTCTTCTAGGTATTCCATCCACCGGCGTTATCTCATGTTGAGGTCCTTCTGGGTGAATAGGTATTTCAGACTTTTGTGGTTCGAGAATAGTTCGAACTATTCTTCGTAAAGATAGTGCCTCCATAACTTTAGTGCGAATACCACGGCTGCAAGCTCTTGGTCGTGACTAGGATAGTTCTACTTATGAGATTTCAACTGTCTTCACCCATAGGCTACTACCTTACCGTTTTGCATCAGCACGCATCTTAAGCCGTCCTTAGACGCGTCGCAATACACAATATATCCAACCTCTCTTTCAAGTATGATTAGGGTCGGAGCGCTAGTCAATCTTTTCTTAAGCTCCTAAAAAGCTGTCTCACACTTATCCTTCCAATCAAACTTCACTCCCTTCTGTGGTAGTCTTGTCATTGGTCGTGCCAGTTTAGAGAAATCTTGGATAAACCTTCGATAATATCCAGCTAGTCCCAGGAAACAACGAATTTCAAAGACATTCTCGGGTGGCTTCTAATCCAAAACGGCTTCCACTTTGGCTAGATCCATAGCTATCCCTTCTTTAGAAACCACGTGTCCTAGAAATTTCACTTCATGTAACCAAAATTCGCACTTGCTTGCCTTCTCATAGACTTGTGAATCCCTTAGTTTCTGCAAAATAATCCTTAAATGCTGCTTATGTTCTTCCTCAGTTCTTGAATATACCAAGATGTCATCAATAAAAACTACTACAAACTGGTCAAGGTAGGGCTGAAAAAGTCTATTCATCAAACTCATGAAAACTCTTGGGGCATTCGTCAATCTAAATGGCATCACCATGAACTCATAGTGTCCATATCACGTTCTAAAGGCTGTCTTTGGAATATCTTCCTCTTCAACTCAGAGTTGGTGAAAGCCTGAGCGTAGATCGATCTTTGAGAAACAGGCTGACCCTCGACGCTGGTCGAAGAGATCGTTTATGCGGGGTAAAAGGTATTGATTCTTGATCTTTACTTTGTTCAACTGAGGTAGTCGATACAAAGACGTAAGGTTCCATCCTTCTTCTTGGCAAATAATGCTAGTGCTCCCCATGACGATGTACTTGGATGGATAAAATCCTTACTGAACAATTCTTGAAGTTGATCCTTTAACTCCCTTAGCTCTGTGGGAGTCATCCGGTGTGCTGCGATTGAAATCAGTGTAGTTCCAGGTTGGAGCTCTATCGAAAACTGAACCTCATGGTGTGGGGGTAATCCAGGTAGTTCTTCTGGGAATACATCTTCATATTCACACACGACTCGTGGTAACTCCGGGGTTGACGAGACGTTTATACTAGCAAGCAGGCAGGTTAATCTTCCTACAAAGTTATTCGATTCGCGCTCTTTCGCACTACTCCAGGTTAAGAATTCACACCGTTCTCCTTGAATTGGCACGGTAGTTCCATCCTCTACTTGTGCCCATATTTTCTTCTGTTAGTAATCCATAATAACGCGATGTCCAGAGAGCCAATCCATTCCAAGAATCATATCGTACCCGTTAAAGTCCATTACTCGTAAGTCGCAAGTCATAAGGGTATTGGTTGCTTGCAACGTACACGCTCTACAAACGGAATCTACTAGTGCTAGACTTCCTAAGTGTGTGATAATGCTTAGGGTTTGGTCTAAGGCCTCAGGTTCTAAGAACAAAGATTTCATGCAGGCTAAAGATATAAAGGAATGGGATGATCCAGAATCAAATAGCATCTTCATTAAGGTATTAAAGAATACGAACATACCTTGTATGACCTGGGTGTCTTCCTCCTCATCTTCTTCTTGAAGGGCAAAGATGTATCCTCCTATAGGCCGGTTCCCATTATTGTTCCTGGTGTTCCCGTTCCTTATCCCATTGTTTGAACCTCCCTGGGGTTTCTGATTTTCATTATGCGGTGGCCTTCCCCTTCCATTCTGTGGGTTAGCTACTGGCCTAGCAACATGAACAGGTTATGGGTATCTCGGCAATGGATTCTGGGGTTGCCTCTATTATTAGGGTTGGTTATTTTGATTCCTCTGTTTCAGTAGTGGACAGTTCGTCCTCTTATGTCCTTGTTGTTGACATTCGAAGCATACCACAGATGTTGTAGAGGGATTCCTTGATCTCCCTTGTTTGTACTCCTGGTAGTACAACTTCTTAGAAATAAACACTATGTTGCTCCTCATAGGCCCTCCATAGCTGGTACTTCCCTTCTTTTGGTTCCAAATCTTCCTTGAATCGACAAGATCGATTTCTGCGAGCAAAGCGGCCCGAACTACATGAGTGTATGTAGGGAGCTGCAGGAAAATCACCCTGGTACGAACAGATGGCTCAAGGCCCCATTCAATCTTTCGCACCTTAGATTACTCATAAGGTACTAGGGTTGCGGCAAAGCGACTTAACTCCTCGAAATGATTCACGTACTGCGTTACTATCATCGAGCCTTGTTTAAGATCCAAGAACTCACGAACTTGTCCTTAACGGAAGGAGGCTGGGAAATACTTTTCCAAGAACAAGCCTTCAAACTAGTCACAAGCTAGAGCTGCTATGTCCTGTGTGTTGTTGATTAAGGACCACGAATGATCTGCTATGTCCTGGGCTAATCCCGGCACTTCGTTGTCTTTGGGTCCGTTAGCTTGTCGGTGATTTGGTTGTCTACCAACCATCCTAAAAATAAATGAGTGTTATGGTCGTGCAGATTATTTCAGTTCTTGATTATTTCTCGTGTTTTGGGATCTTGTAGAGTTAATACAGGGTTGCAAAATTACTTATAGAGATTTAACAGTAACATTTTCATTTCATCTCAACTCATAACTGGTGTAAGATTTTTCAAGTAGTTTGTAAATATGCATACAACATTCAAATAATTACAACACTTAAACAAAAGAGAAATACAACGCCTACACATTAAGGCCTAAGCAAAGAGATGCGAGTAGAAATGTCAGATAATTGCCTCGCATTCCCACGTTGTGTCGTATATGTTATAGTTGCGCCATAACACCTCGACATGCGAAGCATTGGTTGGTCCCATCCTCATCTTGTTTGTTGTCGTCGTTGGAACCTCCTGGTATATCTCTGAGTTGTCAAAGTCAATGGCTGGGTCAAGTGGATCGGTGATTCCTCTTTCATCCTTTGGTCTCTGGCACTGCATCCATTCCACAGTCAGCATGTCTCCGAGTCAGGCCTTAAACCCAGGGGAAAATCTAAACGGTAGAGCATCCTGCTATACTTCTCAAGCACTCATACAGGTCCTACGAAATGAGGAAAGGTCTTTGGTTTCCTCCACAAGCACATCTTGTCTGGGCATATTTTGGCATACCCCTTCTCCCACTCGATACCCTCAGTTTTCCTGACAACCAAAGTATATAGCAGCATCAACAACCTCATTGTAATGACCCGGTACGTACCCTAGTTGTAACAAACCGATTGATAATGACCCATGTAAAGATCCAATTCAAACCTTAAGTGCTAGTGACGGATAGTCAATGAGACCATAGAACACAAAAGAAGTTAAGAACCCTAACTCGAATTGAAAAATCCTGAGTTCGGCCCGAAAAACTCAACAAGGTCCAAAACTCAGGCAACAAAACCATATCACCCAGAGAGTCTACCAACATTCTAAATGAAGTAAATATCATGAAATAATGAGTTAAAAACTAAAAATTCTCATAAATAGGGTAAAATGACTATTTTGCCCATAGTACAGCAAAAAGTTCAAAAAATTCAAATTTTGACACATGGATATCCTAAATCAAGGATTTAAGTACAATTAAGTAGTAAAGGACAAAATAACATAAAAAATAACAAAAATACCCCTTAGTAGCCGACCACCTTGGGAAGTGTGCTAAAAAGTGACTTTTTCCTTTCTTTTTAGCTTAAAATGATGAGAAAGATATTAAATTAAGCATTATGAGGTTCCAATAGTTGTTGAACAAGTAATATACATAATAATAGAGTGTTATAGGTCAAGAAAAGTAAATAAATTATTATTGAAATTCATACACAACAAAATAAGTCAAAAAGTCATATGCTGCAAAAATAGTTTAATTTGACTTAAAAGACTACATCTATTTAATCAATTTCTAAGGAAACTATAATAATATATGGGAATACTATATTTATCATAAACATACTAATATAATAGGTTTCAGTAGGAAAAGACACCCAAAAACTACTTCAAATTAACTTTTAATGCATTTTCTTGCATTAAATGACACGCAAATCAATGCAAAACCCCTTGATTGATGTGGGGTCAAGTTTTTGTTTCCCAAACAGCCTCTTAGCTGTATTTATCTTCCCCATATCTGATTTCAAGCCCTCAAAACTTGAACCCTCTCAAATCATCTTAAATCTCATTTAATAAAAAGAAGAAAAAAGTACTTTAAGAGTACTTTTTGTCTCCCCTTTGTCCCCTAGTATTTGCCTATATAAACCAAGCCAAACACCCTCTTCTTTTCTTTAAAATTTTGTGCAAGAGAGGTGAGGGACCAGACCTTCGTAGTTCTTGAAGTGTTCTATAAGTTTGAGGGAGCAAACGAAGGAGAAAGAAGGAAGAAGGGAGCTAAGAAATCAAGAGGTGTTTTCCTAAAGTTAAGTCCTTCCATACCACCATCCCTTGAGCATTCAAACAAATAAGTAAAATCTCTAAACCTTATATCTAATATATTTCAAAATATCCATCAACTAATCTCTTTAAACATTTTGGAAATCAAGAACCAAAATCAAACCGAAAAGGCGTCGTAGTAATAAAATAGGGGCTGTTATGTTTATGGGTGATATGAGATGTCGTTGCATGTTATTATCTTTGAGTTTGATGAGTTTTAAATGTTCTGGAACCTTGATATTAAAGTCTAAAACACAAGTATGCAAAGAAATGGAACAAAAACTTGAAATGACATAAGTAGAAGACTTGAACCCTAAGAGGCTTAATTGTTTTGAACTTTGGGGTTTCTTCTCTGAGATTTGAAACACCATAACTCAATGTAGAAAATTGATCTAAGCATGTTATTTATGTCCAGATTTATCTTTTTGTGTTATCTTTCATCCAAAGTTTGTTTTAACTCATTTTCATAACTGTTTTAACACATTTTCATAACTAGAACTCAGGCTATTGCAAGTTTACCAAAATGTGTCATTTTCCGACCAGTCAACACTACCGACTTGGAAACCCTAAATTAAAATGCAATCCAAGCATTGGTCGAAACATGGAAGTTGTAGATAGAATGTATATCTATCTACCCACCATATATAAGCACAAAATATTGAGTTTTGATAGGTCACCATCCCTTTGAAAGTCTCTGTTGGGTTTCATCCCTCAAAGGCCACTTCTGTCATATATTTTTGTGTAGCCCAAAACCCCTATTTTTAATGACCTATTCTAAAAGTGGTATACATGAACATTGTATCTAACATATTGATGTATTTTTTACCTAAATATTAGACGTTAAAGCCTCGGGATAATTTCCCAAAACCATTTCAAACTCTCTGTTGAAAACTAGCTCTGCTGAGGTTTGGTGGCAAACAGAACATATTTTCTACACTAGCCAAAAAGTCAAACGTGTTCCAAATAACTACCCTTAGCTCTAAACATAAAACTTGTAGGGAACTTGTTGAACTAGAACATACAAAACAATGGGCTCATTTGGACTTAATCTGATACCCCAAAACCGAGACCAACCGAAACATGTTTTTGGTGAAATCTTGAGAAAAGTGCTGAACCAGCTTTGCTTAGGATGTTTTGTTCACCTTCTTGCCTTAGGTTTTGGCCATGGTATTAAAGATGAGAGTTGTAGAAAATATTTTTATGTAAATTTTGTATAAAAATCATAGCTTGATTCCAAGTGTAGATACCCCAAAACCTTGCCGGGTCTTTTAATTTAATACTTTATTTTTTGCCTTAAAAATTGCTAAGTGTGAATTAAGTACCCTTTACTATGAGACCCAAGTTTTATATGATAATTAGTTGATTAGTATATATTTGTGAATATATGATGATTATAACGCATGCCATTGTTAGTTGTGCTTCAGAATATAAGTTGTTATACCATAGCATTGTGATTGTGGCACTGGAGACATCTTACGGGTTACCCCCTTATATGTTTTTAAGTTGTATCTTGGTATGGTTGATGTGGGGGAAGGTAGGCCTTTATATCTTGGTTAGTGAATCCAGGTTGATGGGGGTGTTGACAATGGGCCATATGCGTCCTGAGCCGTGTTACGTCCTGAGTCGTATCACGTCTTGAGCCGAACTACCGCTATACGCCGCAGTGATCAGGAACGCTTATGTATGGAAAGGAACGTGATGGTACCATTCAAATTGTTGTGTCGAGTATGAATAACTTTGGGCCATGTATGTCCTGAGCTATGTTACGTCCTGAGCCGTATCACGTCTTTAGCTGAACTACTGCTATACGCCGTAGTGATCGGGAACGTTGATGTTCGGGAACCTAATGTACGGGAACATAATGGTGCCATTCAAATTTTTGTATTGGATATGTTAAATTTGGGCCATGTATGTCCTGTGCCGTGTTACGTCCTGAGCCGTATCACATCTTAAGCCGAACTGCCACTATACGTCGTAGTGATCGAAACGTTGATGTACGGGAACCTAACGGACGAGAACATAATGGTGCCACTCAGAATTCGATTGGTTGATTTATAATTGGGATGGATTATGTTGAGTTGTCTTTCATGATTCTGAGTCTAAGGCGTCCCTAGTTGCCATTTTCAAAAATATTTTGGAATGAATTCCCCTTGTACACCCTGGGCGTGTCCCCAGTGTTTGAAATGGCATGTCACGAATATTGTTGGGCACCATGGGTTCGTCACTAGCATTCTGATTTCAATAGCTTAGACTTTGGGTTGACACCGATGAAAGAATCACGAGTCTTAAGGTGGGATAAATCGCTTGATTTATGTATGATATGACTGATTAAAATGGTTTTGTGAATTTATTGGCCTGGAGTTTGGCGTGGACCCCACGCCATTGCCATTGAGTAAAATAGCTAAGCCATGAAGCCAAGGCGCGCGTTTACTATTCGCAACGAGGTGCGGTAACGGCTTTGGTAATCAAATACTTGTGAAAGTCTGCTCTGGTGATTCCTGGCATGGAATCCCTATTAAAATCTGGGTGCATGTTGGGTTGGGCATCTGCATTACATATATGGCATCTCATATACGCATGTTTATTGACTTATCTGTTATCCTGTAATAAAATTGTCTATCTCCTTGACTATAAACTATACTGGTGTTATATGGTATGTCTTGTGGTAAATTTTGTGCTGTGAAATTAGTAAGAAGGTTAGAGTGTTTTACTTATGGGCCTTGGCTCATGGCATTCGTGCCACAGGTGAGGAGGAGTTCTTGGAGGAAGTCATCCCAGAGGGAGAAGGAGAGTTTAAAGAACAGGGTGAGTTCTAAGAGCACATGGATCCCACTGGTGCTTTCTAAGGAGTGGAGACCTCTGCTTTTTTTCTTATATTCAGTTTTATCGTGCTTAGTGTAATTTTTGAAATTTTTTGGTGAAACTGTAATAGTTATGTACTTTTAAATGGTTTAGAATACCTTTATGATGTAATAATTAACGTATGTAAATACGAATGAATGGTTAGAATATCCCTTTTATTTATATTTACGTATGTCCCGATGAGCCCTGAGGACGGGGTGTCACACTCATCCTCATCAGACTCAGGTGCAGGTGCTTCAAGGTTGTCATACTGGAAAGCAATGGCTCCTTCTTCTTCATCCTCGTCCTCATTCTCGTCTTCTTCTTAGCTGTCCGCCTCGTAATTGGCCTCATCCTCGCTTTCCCCAGCTTCCTCGGCCTCTTCCTCTTCGTTACCCTGCCACTCTCCTAGAAAAAAATGACACTAAGGGGACAGCTTCAATCGATTCTTATTCCTCCATAGGTACATCTTTTTATATTTTATGTTATTTACTTAATTTAAGATGTCCCGGGACTTTTCAGAGTATTAAGGCTTTGCCTCTGAGTATTTGGTCCTTTTAGGATTTTTGGGTTAAATTAGGGTTTCAGGTGGAGTAAGGATTCTCGTTCATGTAGCGATCTAAATTAGGGTTTGAGCGAGGTTATTACAATCTAGGTGGTTACTACTAGGGTTCGGACTGGGGTTTTACATGCGTCCTCCTATAGGGCGGTTCCCATTGTTGTTCCTAGTGTTCCCGTTCCTTATCCCATTGTTTGAACCTCCCTGGGGTTTCTAATTTCCTTTATAGAGTGGCCTTCCCCTTCCATTCTGCGAGTAAGCTACTAGCTTAGCAACTTGAACTGGTTGTGGGTATCTCGGCAATGGATTATGGGGTTGCCTCCATTGTTGTGGTTGGATGTTTTGATTCCTCTATTTCAGTCATGGACAGTCCATCCTCTTATGTCCGGGTTGTTGACATTTGAAGCATACCACAGATGTTGCGGAGGGATTCCTTGATCGCCCTTGTCTATACTGCTAGTAGTACGGCTTCTTCAGAACACACACTTTGTTGCTTCTCACACGCCCTCCAAAGCTGGTACTTTCGTTCTTTTGGTTCCAAATCTTCCTTGAATCAGCCAGATCGATTTCAGCGAGCAAAGCCGCCTGAACTACTTGAGTCTATGTAGTGAGCTGTAGGCAAATCACCCTGGTTCGAATAGATGGCTTAAGGCCCCATTCAATCTTTCATGCCTTAGGTTCCTCATCAGCTACTAGGGTTGCGGCAAAACGACTTAACTCCTCGAAACGATTCACGTACTGGGTTACTATCATCGAGCCTTAAATAAGATCCAAGAACTCACGAACTTGTCCTCGATAGAAGGGGGCTGGGAAATACTTTTCCAAGAATAAGCCCTCAAACTGTTCCAAGCTAGAGCTGCTACATTTTGTGTGTTGTTGATTAAAGACCACCAATGATCCGCTTCTCCTTCTAGTAAGTGTGCCGCTAAGGCTGCGCGATCTGCTTCCTCCCAAACTCCCATAAAATTTAACAACTTAACGGCCCTTAGCCACAGTTTTGCTTTCTTAGGTTCTATTTCTCCTCTAAACATCGGGGCTCGTTGTATACCCATCTCCGATAAGAACCACAATCGGTCACATACGATAGCACGATTGATGCTAGTGGCTAGTTCTCGCAACACTTGGGCTAATCATCTTTGGGTTCGTTAGCTTATCGGTGATTTGGTCATCTACCAGCCATCCTAAAAATAAAAGAGTGTTATGGTCTTGCAGATTATTTCAGTTGTTGATTATTTCTCGTCCTTTGGGATCTTGTGGAGTTAATACAGGGTTGCAAAATTACTTATAAAGATTTAACTGTAACATTTTCATTTCATCTCAACTCATAACTAGTACAAAAATTTTCAAGTAGTTCGCAAAATATGCATACAACACTCAAACAATTACAACACTGAAACAAAAGAGAAATACAACGCCTACACATTAAGGCCTAAGCAAAGAGATGCGAGTAGAAATGTAGAATAATCGCCTCGCATTCCCACGTTGCGTCGTATATGTTATAGCTATGCCATAGCACCTCGACATGCCAAGCATTGGTTGGTCCCATCCTTATCTTGTTTGTTATCGCCGTTGGAACCTCCTGGTTTATCTATGAGTTGTCAAAGTCGATGGCCGGGTCAAGTGGATCAATGAATCCTCTTTCGTCCTTCGGTCTCTAGCGCTGCAACCATTTCGCAATTAGCATGCCTCCGAGTCGGGTCTTAAACCCCGAGGGAAAATCTAAATGGTAGACCGTCCTATTATACTTCTCAAGCACTCGTACAGGTCCCTACTAAACGAGGAACGGTCTCTTGTTTCCTCCACAAGCACATCTTGTCCAGGTAGATTTTAGCGTAAACCCTTTCTTCCATGCGATACCCTCAGTTGTCTTGACGACCAAAGTATATAGCAGCATCAACAACCTCATCCTCATTAGACTCAGGTGTAGGTGCTTCAAGCTTGTCGTACTGGAAAGCTATGGCTCCTTCTTCTTCGTCCTCGTCCACATTCTCGTCTTCGTCTTCACTGTCCGCATCGTAATTGGCCACATCATCTCTTACCCTAGCTTCCTCGGCCTCTTCTTCTTCGTTACCCAACCACTCTCCCGGAAACAACCATGCTAACGGGACAGCTTCAGTCGGTTCTTATTCCTCCACAAGAACTTGTTTCGGGTCTTCTTCTGGATCTGAATCCTCTGGGTCTTGCTCCTTCTATGGTTCTCCTACTGGTTCGGCGTTGGATGCCATCCTACTAGAAAGAGAAACTTAAGGTAAGGATTTTAAATTGTTAAAATTGTAAGTGATAAGTAAATAATATAGACTTTCTACAGAGAATCTACGTTACAGAACTCGTGGTCTCCCATAACCCAAGGCATAAAGGTTCACTAAATCTAAGCTCTGATACCAACTGTGACGCCTCGTCCTTCGGGCACGTCGAGACATAAATAAATATAAATATAAGGATATACTAGCCATACATTCACATTTTCATACGATAGCTATGACATCATAAACGAGTTCTGAACCGTTCAAAAATTACATAACTATTACAGTTTTACCAAGAAATTTAAAAAATTACGCTAAGCACAGGAAAAATTGAATATAAGAAAAAAAGCAGAGATCTTGGCTCCTCAAAATGCATCAGTAGGATCCATGTGCTTTTGGAACTAACCCTATTTTTCTAACTCTTCTTCTCCCTCGGGGATGACTTCCTCCAATAACTCCTCCTCACATGTGGCACGAATGCAATGAGCCAAGGCTCAGAAGCAAAACACTATAACCTTCTAACTAATTTTACGGCACAAAATTCACCATAACGCATGCCATATAACACTCAGTACAGTTTATAGTCAATGAGACAGACAAGTTTATGACAGGATAGCAGATAAGTCAATAAACATACGTATATGAGATGTCGTGTATGTAATGCAGATGCCCAACCCAACATGCACCCAAATTATAACAGGAATTCCACACTAGGAATCACAAGAGTAGACTTTCACGGGTATTTGATCACCAAAGCCATCATCGCGTCTCGTTGCAAATAGTAAATGCTTCGTCGGGCATAATGCCACAGCTGTTTTACTCAATGGCAACGGTGTCGGAGTCTGCGCTATACTCTAGGCCAACAAATTCAATAATCAATGCCATCCTCCAGGCTAACAATTTCAATAATCAATCAATTAGTCATATAAGACGTATATCAAGCGGTTTATCCCACCTTAAGACTCATGATGCCTTCGTCGGTGTCAACTAAAAATCCAAACTATCGAAATCAGAATGTTAGTGACAAACCTATGGTGTCTAACAATATCCATAAACCATTTCAATGACCAGGGACACGCCCAGGGTGTATAAACCAATTTAGTAACACCAGGAACACACCGAGGGTGCAGAAGGGGAATTCATCCCAAAATATTTTCGAAAGTGGTAACCAGGGATGCCCTAGACTTAGAATCAAGAAAGACAATCTCAATACTGTCCATCCCAACAACGGTTTGCACAGATGGACTCCAATATACCAGGATGCAACTGATAATGCTCATAATGTATGGTGTAGATCTCAAATACAACCATCTAGAGCTTGACATTAACTAGCATGGCAAGATTCATGGTATAATGCGCAAGCATAAGATAAAAGTATGTGAAACATAAATTACAATTCTAAAAATATGATTCAACATGATCGCATGAAATCTAAATCAACATACATTTACTTAAAAACACTAATCAACTAATTCAAATCGATCATCATATAAAAATGCGGATGTCATAGCAAAGGGTACTCACTAAGCAACTTTTAAGGCAAAAATCGAGTTTTAAATTAAAAGGAACAACAATGTTTTTGGCTATCTAGACTTAGAATCAAGTAATGATTTCTAAACACCATTTAGAAAAAAATATTTTTCACAACTCTCACGTGTAACACTAAAGCCAAAACCTAAGGTAAAAGGTGAACAAAACATTTTAAGCAAAAATGGTTCAGCACTTTTCTCTAGATTTTACCAAAAATATGCTTCTGTTGGTCTCTGCTTTGGGGTATCACATCAAGTCCAAATGAGCCCATTTTTGAGTATGTGCTAGCTCAACATGTCCCCAACAAGATTCTTGTTTAGAGCTAAGGATAGTTATTTGGAACAAGTTAGACGTTTTGGCCATTTTAGAAAATAGGTTCTGTCAGCTGCCAAAACTCAGCAAAGCCAGTTTATGGTCTGTTTTTTGTACATAAGGTGGTTCAAAATGTTAGCTACAATACTCATGTAGACCACGTTTGGAATATGTCACTAAAAATATGGGTCTTAGGCTACACAAAAATATGTGACAAAAGGGTACCTTGAGGGCAGAAACTAAACAGAGACTTTCAAAGGGGTTTCAACTTATCAAAACTCAATATTTTGTGCTCATTTTGGGTGGGTAGATAGATGTTCAGGTTTATTATAACTTTCATATTTTGACCAAAGTTTGGGTCTCACTGTAAACTAGGGTATCTAAGTCGGTAAGATTGACTGGTCAAAAAATGACACACTTTGGTAAAATTGCAATATCTCGAGTTTTACTTATTCAAATGAGATGCAACCAACTTTGGATGAAAGATACCATCAAAAGCTAAATCTAAACATAAAGAATATGCTTAGATCAATTTTCTACATTGAGTTATGGCATTCCAAAATTCCGGGCAGAAACATCTATGTTCTAAGAAATTAAGTCTCTTAGGGTTTCAAGTCTTCTATTTATGTTATGTCAAGTTTTTGTTCCATTTATTGGCATGCTTGTGTTTTAAACTTTAATATCAATGATCCAGCACACTTATCAGTTATCAAACTCAAAGATAACAATGTACGACAACATCTCATATCACTCATAAACATAATAGCCCAAAATTTCCAACTACGACGCATTTTCGGTTTCATTTCAGTTCTCGATTCTTAGAGTGTTTAAAGGGATGTGTTGGGGGATATTTTTATGGATATTATACATAAGATTTAGAGATTTTACTTACTTTTTTGAGAGATCAAAAGATGGTAGAGGGTGGATTTGGACTTAACTTTCAAAAATCTCCTTGATTTCTCCCTCTTTCTAGCTTTTTCTCCCTCAAACTCACCTTATCACTCAAGAGCAAGAGGTTCTCGTTTCTCTCCCTCACTTGGCTGAAAATATCATATAGAGAAGAGGGTGTTTGGCTTGCTTTATATAGGCAAAGACTAGGGGACATGGGGGAACAAAAAGTACCATGGAAAGACATTTTTCTTCATTTTAATTAAGGAGACTTGAGTTGATTTGAGATGTTTTGACTTTTGAGGGCTAGAAATCAAATATGGGGAAGATAAATATAGCTAGGGGTTAGTTTGTGTTACAAAAATCTAATCCCCCATTGTTAGATCTAGGCAACCCAAGAGGGGGGGTGAATTGGGTCCTTAAAAAAAATAGCAACTTAAAAAACATTTTCAAAAATCTTTTAATATTGCAATAAAGAAAGATATGCAATTATATAATCAATGCAAATATTAAAAGATGAGGGATAGAGAAATAGAAGCAGATACCAGCGGTTTATAGTAGTTCGGCTTTATCCTAGCCTACATCCACTCCTCATGATCTCCCTTGAGTATTTTCACTATTCAGAATACTTCCGGGCGTATTCCAAGCCTTTACAAGTTTCAAGATTCCACT
>JAOTRH010481849.1:0-25327 GCA_034768845.1 Heliamphora exappendiculata | reverse complement strand
CGATTGAGTCGACTGAACAACCTCGTCCAGTCGACCGAACGAGCTCACTGTCGACCCAATTGACTGGATCCTCCAATTAATTTTGGGTATAAGTGGAAGATTGTTAGGGTTATATACTAAAAATCATGATTAATAAAAGTCTTAGTTAGTAAGCTATTTGTAAAAAGATCTGCAAGGTTGTCTCCTGATGCAATCTTGGTCCCAATAACATCACCCATTTGTACAATCTTTCATATTAGGTGATATTTAAGCTCGATGTGCTTTCATTTCTTGTGAACCCTTAGTTCCTTCTACTTTGCAATCACTCTGCAATTGTCACAATAAAGTGTAATAGTCGACTGTACTGAAGGCACCACATCAAGATTCAGCAGGACGTTCCTGAGCCAAAAGGCCTCCTTGGTTACTTTAGAAGCTGCCACGTACTTGGCCTCTATGGTGGAATTAGAAATACAGGACTGCTTGATACTCCTTCAACTTATGGCTCCACCTCCCCAGGTAAACACATATCTCGACGTAGACTTTTGGAAATACTTATCTGACTAAAAATTCAATTATGTGTACCCCAAAGGTACTAAACCAATATATAATCCCTAGTCCTTTTCATGTACTTAATTATATGTTTTATCATAGTCCAATGCTCATGTCCTAGATTAGACTAATATTTGCTAGCAATGCCAACGACAAAATAAATGTCGGGTCTAGTGCAAAGTATAAAATACATGAGGCTTTCTATTGCCAAAACATAAGAAACTGCCTTTATTTTCTCTATCTCATCAAGTTTCTTAGAACATTGATCCTTGGATAGTGTGATTTCATGCATGAAAATGAGAAAGCCTTTCTTAAAATCTTGCATGCTAAAATGAGCAAGGACTGTATCGATATAAGTAACTTGTGATAAGCCCCGCATTCTCTATTTCTGATCTCACACAAACTTAATCCTGAGGATGTGACTGACTTCTCCTAAGTCTTTCATATTGAACTGGCCGAATAACCATATCTTCACTGAAGATAGCATCTCACATCATTTTTTATGAGTAAGATATCATCCACGTAGAGTACTAGAAATATCACGACTCGGACCCTTGTTATTTTTGAAGCATTAATGAAAACAAATGAATTCTGCCTAGTGGAGATGTTTGGAAGTGCAAATTGTGCGTGGTAATTAAGTTTTGGGTTTTTGTATGCTCGATGATGACGGTTGAAGGTGAATTTGTATAGAAGAACAACGTTGTGAGGCCTTTGGCTTGTGCTTGGACTCGGTTTTGGCAGCTCCTGTTCGGTGTATCCACTAGTGTTGGCTACTCGAGCGGTGGGAAGCCCGCTCGAGCGGACCAGTGAGAAAAAGTTTTCTGGAGTGTGACCGCTCGAGTGGTGGTGGTCCGCTCGAGCGAACTGTCACGGGGCAAATGTCTTAAAAAGATCGCATGGGGCATTTTTCTTCCATTCTCTTCATGTCTTTCTCTCTCTAGGGTGTGGGTCAGAGCTTGGGCTTGGGTTTGAGGGTTGTTTGGAGTTTGTTTCTCTCCTCCAAGTGAGTTTTCTTGGCTCCCTCTTGGTGGCTTGATCGTTGGAGGATCGACCTCGGCGTTGGAGAAGCTTTTCTCACCGTGCGGTTGGAGATTATCATGGATGGAGCTTTCTTGAGGCTTTCTCTTGTGGATTTAGCACCCCTAAGGTAGGATCTAAGACCTTCTTGGAATATTTTTGTGATATGTGTCGTGTTTTTCAATTTATGAACACAAAGCATGAAATACATGTTCTTAAAGCCCTAAATTGATGTTTGATGAAAATGATGGTTTAATCTTTAATTTATGAAGGATTTAACATGTTTTTATCTTGACAATGTCATTTATGGAGGTTAGATTACAAAAATGAGGACCTAGGGCTTGGAATTTGGGCTAAAACCATGAAATTTGGGGGTTTTTTGCTTAAAGAATTGGTATGATGAAATTAACGTGATTAACGATCAATTAGGGGTTATCTTAGCTTATTGTAAACTTGATTACATGAATTAATGCGATACATGTGTATGTTGTATTATGTTATATCATAATACAACATACACATGTGAGTTAAACCCAAATGGTTCCTCTCGCCAAACCCACGTCGCATATATTTTCATTATTCACAATTTCATTATTTTAGGGCTCAAACCCAAAATAATGATCGTTAATCACGTGTGTCTGGCAGAGAACGTTCCGTTACTTCGACGGAACGTTCCGTTACTTCGTGGGAAGGGACGAGTCGTGTCGGGGTATAGAACGTTCCGTTACTTCGTGGGGCTTGTGTGGCCGGGTCGAGTGTAACGCTATGAGGTCTATACGCCCGTCCAGCGCCGGTGCATCTGTTTTGAACCATGAATTGGTAAAATGTGGAGAAAAAAAATGCCGACAAGTGTGTGTATTGGCGTATGTGTTGTGTGCGTTGTAAATGATTGGGTTGGCAAAACCTTAATCTGAAATGGAACAAATGATAAAATGTGTTGGATAATGGGTGATGATAAAGGAATTTGGTTAATGAAACATTAAGTGAAGGAATTGAGAAGATCGTAAAATGTGAAAGCATGTTTGGTTGGTGAAAAGAGAGATAAAAATGCATTTGATTAATTAAGATTAGTAAATTGATTGATTTCATGGAAACTAAAAAATATGGATCAACAAATCCTTTTCATATAAAATTTGGTTATGCAAATGAGAATTTATTTTGGGAACGAACGATATGTTTTAATCAAATCTATGTGTGCATCTTGCATAACCACCCTCATATATCATGCATGTATTCGAGGTTAGTCTTGTTCCTACGAGCTTCGGCTCATGTTGTCTAACAACATTTCAAGTGATGGCGGGGTGAAGATTCTGGGCTGAGGTGACTATCATTGGACCTTTGGCGTTATAGGTGGAGTTATATTCCTTCTAGATAGTCAATTTGGAGAATGAAATTGTATAGACATAATATTTTACTTTTGAACATTTGGAATATTGTATTTGACGGATAGAATACCTTGTTGTAAGGCCTTAGAGCCACCTATTCATGTTGTGCATGCATGTGAGGCCGTTTATTGTATAATGGTTGAACACTTTAACACCGGTTTATGGTGATTTTTGTTAATAAAGTTGATTTCAGATTGTCATGGAATGGATTAATGTTTAACCTTTTATGAGTATTTTAAGAGCTTTCTTTAAGAATTTGAATCCATGTTTCAAAAAAAAGAAGTGATTGATTTTCTCAGTCTTAAAGGAATTTTTACACGAGGTCTCGAGTACCTGACCGCTCGAGCGGTCAGGAGTCTACTCGAACAAGGTTCACTGGGTGTGTTTGTTGATAAACGTTTAATTCAGGTGTTTTTAAATGGAGTTTGAGACAAGAATGGAGTATTCAAAGGCATAGTTTTCAAACAAAAGGCTTTCAAATTGGGTTGGTCTCCAAGAAATGTATTTAATACATATTCAAACGGGACAAAGGCGCTACAAATGGTATCAGAGCTCTAGGTTAGAATACCTAGGAACCGTGGAAAAGGTTAATCTGTTACGTGAGAGCTTGCATTGATGTGTGACATTCATGTATTGGTGTGCTAGCATGAAATTGCATTGGAATATTTGACATTTGCATGCTACACGATGTTTGTGCATTGAGGTTAGATCTTTGGGATGACGTGTCTTGCCTTTGGGCGTCCGGTCGACTAGTTCGGGGTTCATGTTAGAAAGGCGTTTGGTCGATGCCAGTTCTAGCGAGAAATCCAAGCAAGTTACCGGGATTGATGTGTCACTCCTAGAGATTTTCCTCGGTATGTGGGTATGTGATTATGTGTTGGTGTGATACGACTAGGTGTTGAGCAGTATGTAGCTAGAAGGTTAAGTTGAGTTTAACCTGGTGGGGTGCTGTGATGTTCTTGTGATGAGAGTTGTTCTTGAGGATCCGTGACAAGTTGTAGTCAAGATTATGGTATGGGTTGTGGATATGTAAACCAATGATTAGTGATTGTGGTGGGTATAAGCTCATGAGAGGAGCATTGGTTGTTTAGGATGTGTTGTACCCTTGTGAGTTGGTAATGACCATAACTAGTGGCCCGTGTGTTTCTATGTTACCAGTAGTTTGACAAATAGATATGGTAAAGTGTTCGAAACCTCTTGGAGGTTGTTTGTTGTGGTTGGGTATGAGATGTGGTTATAGGCGTGTTGAGAATTATGTACGTCATGAGCCGTGCTATGTTATGGGCCGTACTATGTCATGAGCTGTGTATCCCGAGATTGGATACAGATGGGAGTATAGTGGACGGGAGCATAGTGGATGGGAACGTAATAATCACCGGCTCGAGGTGGATTGGAAAGTCTGAGTTTAGACAATGTTTGAGAATATTTGTTCCCCCACGAGGTGTTGTTGGTAGCCACTGTGGCACTAATGGTTTGAAGGTATGTGTGACGACCCTTGTGTTTATCTCGTGGCGTGGTGCCGAATCGTGTTTCCTGATAGAAGTTAGAGATTGTATGAGAAATGAGTATGTGGGTTAGAGATGTTGTCGATAGGTTGGTTACCGAGTGATGTGTATGTGTATATGATGAGATGTATGTCGGAGACAGTCGTGATTTAATGTGTAATTGTTTAAGGCCATTTATAAAATTTTGTGGAATAGAGGTTTGTGGCTTGAATGATTGAGAAACTACAATTAGTGCGAAATATTTGGTGAGTGTAAGTGTATGAGGCTAGTAGAGCCTGAGATGGATGTTATTAATGTAGTTGGCTTGGTCGTCTTAGGATGACGTGTCGGTGGGAATAGATATCTTGAGAGGATGATGTTGGTGGTTTGTGACCTGTTGTAAGGTCTAGGAATGGTGGTGTTGTTCGGCCTAGAACTGGGGGATGGAGTTTGTTTGATCTCCGCGGTGGGTAATCTTTTTATGTTTGGACGACTGTAAACCTGGATAAAGCTATGGTGTGAGTAGTTTTAGATCCTTTGTAAGATGACGTGATTTCTTTCGTGTTTCTCCCCTACAGATGCTAAGTGCATGAAATTTGAGAGCCCGTGGTAGATGTTAAAGGTGTGATTGATCTAGTTGCTTGATTGATATAACATAAATGTGGAGCTCCTTAAAGAGGTTGAAGTTTATTATAGTTAGATATGTGGTATAAAGATAGTTGTGTTGTCTTGCTTATGGGAGTGAAATGTGGAGTGGTGGAATTCCATAATGTACCGTAATAGTGTGAGCGGTCTGGAGCTGGTGGGCGAAAGTCGTGAATCCGAAGAGGTAAGTATTCGTTTTATGCGCGGATTGCAGAAATGTGAATGATGTTCGTATAAGTCATAAGGAGATATGGGTAACTCTAGGCAAAAGGTTTCGGTTTTGACTGTTATCGACTAAGTATTTTACGCTCTCCTTCGTGAATGTGCATGAGCTGTGAGCTCAAGATGATAATGTGGCTGCTGTTTTCTTATAGGGAGTCGTGTTAATTTAACGCAATCTTGTAAGGAGAAGTCTTGAAATGATGTAGATGGATAGTGCTATATTTTTCTGGATACCTGGTGATGGGCTTGTGGACGTGTGAGATGCGTCACTAGACGGTAAAGAAGCTAAGAGTAATCAAAAAAAAAATTTGAAGGGGATTCGAACTTGAGAACTGAGTGGGATGAGGGGTATGATTGTTGTGATTGGAGTCAACGATATTTGTATGATGGTGATTTGATTCCTCGTGGTTTCTTGGTGAAAAGTTGTTTGTTCTACTTTACAAGTATAAGTATTCGGGTTGTGTGCTTTCAGATTTAAAATGATAAGCCCGGAGCGTTTATCCATTATTAACAGGAGAATCAATGTTGAGACCTAGAACTATTTTGTGCGGAGGTTAGATATAGATTGATTGAGAGAGGCATATAATGGGTATTCTAGTTTGTGCAGGAATGCTGATGTCCTTGGTTTTTGTCTGTAGCCTATGTGATTTGCACTGAACCTTTTGCGATTATGTTGTTCGCCTAATATGGTTTTGATAATCCATCATGAGTTTCAGTTCATGTTCTATTGACATAGAAGTTACTCGGTTTGCTCAGAGTTGACGGTAGGGTACCCATTTGGGAAAGGAAACAACCTGTAGAGAATAAAGTCGAGAGTATCAAGGTGAAGTGATAAAGGTGTGAGTCACAAGAAATTTGGTATTGAAGAGACATCATCGGTGTGATTTGTTTGGGTCAACAGGTTTGTCAGATTTGGAATGGAATGATCTTATTTGTATAGAAGAAGAATTTCTTACAAGGATGCTTAGGTCTGATTGATGGGTAGCATGGGCAGTGTAATGTGATCAGTTGGTGTTAATGTGTTGAAGAGATAAGTGTATGAGCACGGGTGTTAGGAGAGTGAGAGAATGGTACACGAATTGAGTAGTGTGGTCTTTTCACGGTACGTCGTGAGTGGATGGAATGTCCGGGGAGTTGCGTATAAGATGAAACTAATCAAAGCAAGTGGGGAGGTATGAATAGGTTAAATAGTGTTAGAGAGTGATTAGAGAATCACGTGTTAGTCCTCTCAGATAAAGGATTATTATACGTGGGGTGTGGATTCGGAAACAAAGAGTGAGCATACATACAGGTATCGATGAACATCTTAACTAATAGTTGTCTAGAACTAAGCAACCGATTAAGTATAAGATGTTGTAAATTTGAAAGGCCGATATACACAGTATGAGTAAAAATAAATGTTGTACGGTATTCATTGTAAGGGTGAGAAATTGACTGAGAGTTAGTGGTTTAATGGTAACATGTGAGCTTAAGGATGCGTTTGATAATGTGGTATGGGACGCGATTATATTTGTGTGCAAAGGAGTGTGCAAGTGAGGGATTGTGTCCGTATTGTGCAAATGGCCCAAGTGGTTCAGAAGGAGTTATGATGTTGGGGTGATAACCTTAATCATTTTAAACCTTGAAAATGGCGACAATAAGACACCTGGTGTTTTCGTGACATGAGGAGTTGTGGTTTGTGAGCAAGAAAGCGGTAGAGAATTGACAGGGTGTGGACATTTATACTGGACATTTTACATGTGATCTTTGGAATTTTGGATGATCTTCGCGAATTTCTTTCTTTGAAGATGAATGTTCATTGTTGAACATCTTATCTGTATGAGTGATAATATTCCTGATATATGTGGGAAGATGAAATGGTATTGAGTTTTGTAGTTGTTAGTTAACTGTGAGGGCTTGAATAAGATGTGAGTGTGTACAATAGCAAAGTTTGGCGACGTGTGTTGGTTCTTATGAGAACAATCCTCTGTGTGTATTTTGGTATGAAAATGAGCTAGTTTGCGGAAGTTCGTACAATAATGCAATCGTTACAAACAGATGTGGAATGTATTGAAACCAGTACGGTTGGTGGATTAGTTTTGTGCAATACGCGTAATCGTTTGGGTTGGTCGCATCTGAGGTGGGTTGCGTTATAGTACCTCGATCACATGAGTTGGATCTCGGTCCGACAATATTAGAGTAACCCTTGTGTTAGTGGGACCGTTTGTATGAGGACGAGTGGCATGGATGTTATTGATTATCAATGGCCAGCCAGTTGATTCAAGTTCTAGTGTTGAATTTCAAGGACGAAATTTCCTAAGTGGGGGAGATTGTAGCGACTCAGACACTTATTATTTTCGAAGCATTAATGAAAACAAATGAATTATGCCTAGTGGAGAGGTTTGGAAGTGCAAATTGTGCGTGGTAATTAAGTTTTGGGTTTTTGTATGCTCGATGATGACGGTTGAAGGTGAATTTGTATAGAAGAACATCGTTGTGAGGCGTTTGGCTTGTTCTTGGACTCGGCTTTGGCAGCTCCTGTTCAATGTATCTACTAGTGTTGGCCGCTCGAGCGGTGGGGAGCCCGCTCGAGCGGACTAGTGGCAGAAAGTTTTCTGGGGTGTGGCCGCTCGAGTGGTGGTGGTCCGCTCGAGTGGACTGTCGTGGAGAAGATGTTTTAAAAAGATCGCATGGGGCCTTTTTCTTCCATTCTCTTCATGTCTTTCTCTCTCTAGAGTGTGAGTGAGAGCTTGGGCTTAGGTTTGAGGGTTGTTTGGGGCTTGTTTTGCTCCTCCAAGTGAGTTTTCTTGGCTCCCTCTTGGTGGCTTGATCGTTGGAGGACCGACCTTGGCGTTGGAGAAGTTTTTCTCACCGTGCGATTAGAGATTCTCATGGATGGAGCTTGCTTGAGGCTTTCTCTTGCGGATCTAGCATCCCTAAGGTCGGATCTAAGACCTTGAAATATTTTTGTGATATGTGTCGTGTTTTTCAATTTATGAACACAAAGATTGAAATACATGTTCTTAAAGCCCTTAATTGATGTTTGATGATAATGATGGTTTAGTCTTGAATCTATGAAGGATGTCACATGTTTTTATCTTGATAATGTCATTTACGGGGGTTAGATTACAAAAATGAGGACCTAGGGTTTGGAATTTGGGCTAAAACCATGAAATTTGGGGATTTTGTGCTTAAAGAATTAGTACGATGAAATTGACGTGATTAATAATCAATTAGGGGTTATCTTAGCTTATTGAAAACTTGATTACATGAATTAATGCGATACATATTGATGTTAAGCTAAAAATGTGGGTTTTTTCGAATGAAATAATGAATTTGTGAAATTGAAACCATATGAGGGTTAATTTGGAATTGAGCCCTACAACAATGAAATTCTGAATAATGGAAATATACGCGACGTGGGTTTAGCGAGAGGAACCATTTGGGTTGGACTCACATGTGTATGTTGTATTATGATATATTGAAAAAGAAACGATTTGTGGTTCAAGGGATCGTTTAAGGTTGGGCAAGAGTTTTTCCTCGGTGAAAGTTTGAAAAATTACGCAGATTGGGTTCTCTGCCCGCCGGCTAGCAACCGGGAAAGGACGATAGGGTTCTCTATCCTCCGATTAACAACCGGGAAGAGACGAGTAGTGTCGGGGTAAAGAACGTTCCGCTACTTCATGGGGCCTGTGTGGCCGGGTCGAGTGTAACGCTACGGGGTCTATACGCCCGTCCGGCGCCGGTGCCTCTATTTTGAAACATGAATTGGTAAAACGTGGAAAAAAAATGCCGACAAGTGTGTGTATTGGCATATGTGCTGTGTGCGTTGTAAATGATTGGGTTGGAAAAACCTTGATCTGAAATGGAACAAACGATAAAATGTGTTGGATAATGGGAGATGATAAATGAATTTGGTTAACAAAACTTTAAGAGAAGGAATTGAGAAGATCGTAAAATGTGAAAGCATGTTTGGTTGGTGAAAAGAGAGAAAAAAATGTGTTTGATTAATTAAGATTAGTAAATTGATTGATTTCATGGAAACTAAGAAATATGGATCAACAAATCATTTTCATATAAAATTTGGTTATGCAAATGAGAATTTATTTTGGGAACGAACGATATGTTTTAATCAAATCTATGTGTGCATCTTGCATAACCACCCTCATATATCATGCATGTATTCGAGGTTAGTCTTGTTCCTACGAGCTTCGGCTCATGTTGTCTAACAACATTTCAGGTGATAGCGGGGGCGAAGATTCTGGGCTGAGGTAACGGTCATTGAACCTTTGGCGTCACAGGTGGAGTTATATTCCTTCCAGATAGTCAGTTTGGAGGATGGAATTGTATAGACATAATATTTTACTTTTGAACGTTTGGAATATTATATTTGAGGGATAGAATACCTTTTTGTAAGGCCTTAGAGCCACCTATTCATGTTGTGCATGCATGTGAGGCCGTTTATTGTATAATGGTTGAACACTTTAACACCGGTTTATGGTGATTTTTGTTAATAAAGTTGATTTCAGATTGTCATGGAATTGATGGATGTTTAAGCCTTTATGACTGTTTTAAGAGCTTGTTTTAAGAATTTGAATCCATGTTTCAAAAAGAAGAAGTGATTGATTTTCTCAGTCTTAAAGGAATTTTGAGATGAGGTCTCGGGTACTTGACCGCTCGAACGGTCAGGAGTCCGCTCGAGCGGGGTTCGCTGGGTGTGTTTGTTGATAAACATTTAATTCAGGTGTTTTTAAATGGAGTTTGAGACAAGAATGGGGTATTCAAAGGCATAGTTTTCAAAGAAAAGGCTTTCAAATTGGGTTGGTCTCCAAGAAATATATTTAATACATATTAAAACGGGACAGGGGAGCTACAAAAATTATAAGACTTAACGACTTGATCAAACCGAGTGTTCCAAGACCTTGACGCATGCTTAAGTCCATAAATAGATCTCTTATGCTTGCACAACATGTGCTCCGACATTTGTTAAGATTTTCGTTAAGGAAAGCTATCTTAACGTCCATTTTTTAAATTTTGTAATTGAAATGAACCGTAATAAATAAGAGAATTCGAATAGATTTAAATATGGTTATTGGCGAAAAGGTTTCCTCATAATTGATCCATTCTTTCTGGGTAAACTCTTTTGCAACAAGCCTACCTTTTAAGGTTTTCACCTTCCCATCTACTCCTCTCTTTTTCTTATAAATTCACTTGCATCCGATCGGTTTAATGCCTTCAGGTGGTTCTATAAGTTTTCAGACCTGATTAGAGTACATAGACTCCATCTTTGAATCCATAGCCGTTTGTCATATCTCTGCATCTTTATCTTTGAGTTCTTTATTATAGTTACAGGGTTCAGTATCCAGTTCTTCTGGGATCATGTCAAAAGACTCTCTCAAGAACATATACCGATTGGGTTGACAAATAACTCTCCTACTACGACGAAGTACTTCCCGCGTCTATATACTAGCAGTGACAAGTTATCTTAATTATGATCCCTGTGCACCATTACCTACATGCTCCTCTAGTTGTGAAATAGGCACGTTAATGGTAGCACCCTGATCTAATTCAGGATCTACACGTGTCCTAGTAATCCTCCCACTATGACGAGGCAATGGGATATTGATGACACTTTCCTGGGCCGCTTCTATCGTACTATTGGCATTTTCTCTCAGCTCTTTCAGAACATTTCTACTCTTGGGCTTGTGGTCCATTACATAATCCTCTTCCAAGAATCAGGTATTGGCACAGACAATGACCTTCTGATCTATAGGATTATATAATAAATCACTCTTCGTTCTCGGTTTCAACTTATCCGTGTTCTCTTTCACCACATCTACTGAACACCCCAAAATTTGAATATATCTTAGGCTAGGCTTGTGCCCGGTTCATAATTTTGTGAAAGTAGAAGGTGCTGACTTAGAAGATACCAAGTTAAGAATATAAGCTATTGTCTCTAATGTAAATCCCTAAAACAAATTAGGTAAGTCTGAATAACTCATCATATACATCACCATTTCTGTAAGAGTCTGATTCATTCTTTCTGCTACACCATTCTATTGTGGAGTGCCCGATGTAGTCAACTAGGATGTAATTGTAATGACCCTGTTTGAATCCTAGTATTAGTGACGGATAGTCCACAAGGCCATAGAATACGGAAGATATTCAAAATCCTAAGTTTGGCCCGAAAATCCTAAAAATGTCCAAAACACAGGCAATAAAATCCTAACACCCGGAGTATCTCCTAACATTCTAAATGAAATAAATATCATGAAATAATAAATTAAAAATAAAAAAATCCTCATAAATATGGTAAAATGACCGCTTTGCCCCTAATACAGCAAAAATTCTTAAAATCTCAAATTTTGACATATAGATATCCTAAATCAAGGATATAAGTACAATTAAGTAGTAAAGGACAAAATAACATCAAAAATACCAAAAATACCCCTTAGTGGCTGATCACCTTGGAAAGTGTGCCAAAAGTGACTTTTTGCTTTCTTTTTAGTTTTAAATGATGAGAAATGAATTAAATTAAGCATTATGATGATCCAATACTTGTTGAACAAGTAATATACATAATAATATAGTGTTATAGGTCAAAAAAATTAAACAAATCATTATTAAAGTTCATACATAACAAAATAAGTCAAAAAGTCATATATTGTCAAAATAGCTTAATTTGACTTAAAAGACTACATCTATTTAATAAATTGCTATGAAAACTATGATAATATATGACAATAATATATTTTTCATAAACATATTAAAATAATAAGTCTCAATAGAAAAACATACCAAAAAAATACATCAAATTAACTTTTAATACATTTTATTGCACAATATGTGCAAAAAAATCGAGACAAACCCCTAGATCGATGGGGGATAATATTTTTGTCCCACGAAATGAACCCTAGCTACATTTAGCTTCCCCATATCTGAATTTATCCCACAAAAACTTAAATCAACTCAAATCAAACTCAAGTCACATTTATGAAAAATGAAGAAAAATGACCCTTTTGGTACTTTTTTTTGTCTCCCACATGTCCCATAACCTTGCCTATATAAATAGAGCCGAATACCCACTGGGGAGGAACCAAAAACCTCTTGATCTAAAGAGTTAGGGTGAGTTTGAGGAAGAAAAAGGAAGGAAAAGGAAGAAACTGAAGAGGTTTTCGAAAGCTAAGTCCAAATCAACCCTCTACCCTTCTTTGATCTCTCAAAATAAGTAAGTAAAACCTCTAAATCTTGTATCTAGGATCTCTCAAAATATCGCCCAATACATCCCTTTAAACACTCTAAAAATCAAGAACCGAAATCAAACTGAAAAGGCGTCGTAGTAACGAATTAGGGGCTGTTTTGTTTATGAACGATATGAGATGTTGTTGTGTGATGTTATCTTTGAGTTTGATGACCTATAAGTGTGCTGGAGCCTTGATATTAAAGTCTAAAACACAATTATGCAAAGAAATGGAACAAAAACCTGACATGACATAAATAAAAGACTTGAACCCTAAGAGGCTTAATTTTTGAGAACTTTGATGTTTCTGTCCTGAACTTTGGAATGCCATAACTCAATGTAAAAAATTGATCTAAGAATGTTCTTTATCTACAGATTTATATTTTTGTGTTATCTTTCATCCAAAGTTGGTTTCAACTCATTTGCAAAACTAGAACTCAAGATATTGCAATTTTATCAAAGTGTGTCATTTTTTGACCAGTCAACACTACCGACTTGGAAACCCTATTTTAAGATGCGATCCGAACTTTGGTCAACACATGAAAGTTGTAGATAACATGTATATCTATCTACCCACTAAACATGCGAACAAAATATTGAGTTTTGTTAGGTCAAAACCCCTTTAAAAATCTCTGCTGAGTTTTAGCCCCCAAGGAACATTCTGTTACATATTTTTATATGGCTCAAAATCCCTATTTTTAGTGACCTATTCCAAACATGGTCTATATGAATATTGTAGATAACATATTGAATTACTTGCTACCCAAAAATCATACCTTAAATCCTCGGAATGATATCCCAATTGACTCTGCTAAGTTTTGGCAGCTGACAGAACCTATTTTCTAAAATGGCCAAAAAGTCTAACTTGTTCCAAACAACTATCCTTAGCTCTAAACATAAAACTTGTAGGGGACTTGTTGAACTAGAACATACTAAGGGCCCATTTGGTAACGTTTACAGTTTTCTATTTTTTGTTTACAAAAAATAAGAAACATGTTTTTTATTTATTTTTATAAAAAAACAAAAACAAAAACATGTTTGATAAAATTTTTAAAAAATGTAAACGAGGAAGAGGGAGACAGTGGCGTGAGAAAGAGAACAGTGAAATGGGAGGAGGAAGAGGTCGTCGGAGCTTACTGGCGGTGTCGATGGTGGTCGTCAACGAGGGAGACAGCGGCGGCAGTGGTAGGCGACACTAGCAAGGGTGGCTCACGACGGTACTGTGGTGTCTGGTGGTGGTTTACCACGTGAGAGAGAGAGAGAGAGAGAACAGTGAAATGGGATGAGGAAGAGGTCGCCAGAGCTTACCGGCGGCGTCAATGGTGGCCGTCGATGAGGGAGACAGCGACGGAGGTGGCCGACGGTGCTAGCAGGGGTGGCTCACGACGGCACTGTGGTGGCTGGTGGCTGGTGGTGGTTTTTCGTCTGAGAAAGAGAGAGAACCATGAAATGGGAGGAAGAAGAGGTCGCTGGAGCTTACCGCCGGCATCAATGGTGGTCGTCGACGAGGGAGACAGCGGCGGCGGTGGCCGGCGGCCCTAGCAGGGGTGGCTCACGATGGAACTGTGGTGGCTGGTGGTGGTTTGCCGCGTGAGAGAGAGAGAGCAATGAAATGGGAGGAGGAAATTTTGAAAATAGACAAAACACAAATTCTGTGTTTTCAAAATTTCCAAAATTTTGAAAATAGTTTTTGGGTTTTTGTAAACATAAATAAATTACCAAACGGGTTTTTGTTTTTTGTTTACATAATTCTGAAAACATAAACAAAAAATAGGAAATGAAAACGTTACCAAACGGGCCCTAAACAATGGGCTCATTTGAACTTGAAATGATACGCCAAAATCGAGACCAACTGAAGCATAATTTTGATAAAATCTTGAGAAAAGTGGTGAACCATTTTTACTTAATATGAATTGTTCACCCATTTACCTTAGGTTTTGGCTTTGGTGTTAAACATGAGAGTTATAGAAAATATTTTTATCTAAATGGTGTATAAAAATCATAACTTGATTCCATGTATAAATACCCCAAAACCTTGTCGACCCTTTTAATTTAATACTTAACTTTTAGCCTTAAAATTTGTTAAGTGTATGTTTGAGTACCCTTCACTATGAGACTTGAGTTTTTGTACAATGATCAGTGTGAATTAGTTGATTAGTGTTTTAAGTGAATATATGATGATTTAGAACTCATGTTATCATATTTGAATCTTGTACCTTATGCTTTGCGCCTTATACCATGAATCTTGCCATGCTAGTTGATGTCATGCTATAGAATGTTGTTTTTGAGATTCATACCATACATCATTTGTCATTTGCATCCTGACATGTTGGAGTCCATCTGTACAAACTGTTGTTAGGATGGGTTGTGTTGAGATTATTCTTCTTGGTTCTAAATCTAGGGCGTTCTTGGTTGCCATTTTCGAAATATTTTGGCTTGTACACCCTGGATGCGTCCCCAGTGTTACAGATTTGGTTTATATACCCTGGGTGCATTCTCGGTGTTTGAAATAGTTTATGGAGATTGTTGGGTACCATGGTTTCGTCGCTAGCATTCTGGTTTTGATGATTTAGACTTTGGATTGACGCTAAACGAGCATCTTGGTTCTTAAGATGGGGATTGTTGGCCTAGATAAGGGTGGCTGATAATTAGTTGGCCTGCCCCCACGCCGTTGCCATTGAGTAAAACAGCTGTGGCATGATGCTCGGTGACGCATTTACTATTCGCAACAAGGTGAGGATAGGTTTCGTGATCAAAGTCTTGTCAAATCTACTCTGGTGATTTCCAGTGTGGAATTCCTACTATAATTTGGATGCATATTGACTTGTCTGCTATCTTGTCATAAATTTGTCTGTCTCCTTGACTATAAACTGTATTGGATGTTATATGGTATGTGTTGTGGTGAATTTTATGCCGTGAGATTACTTAGAATGTTAGAGTGTTTTGCTTCTGGGCCTTGGCTCATGGCATTCGTGCTACAGGTGAGCAGGAGTTCTTTGAGGAGGTCATTCCCGAGAGGGAAGAAGAGTTGGAACGACAAGGTGAATTTCAAGAGCACATGGATCCAGCTGATGCATTCTGAGGAATCAAGATCTCTACTTTTGTTCTTACATACAGTTTTTCCATGCTTGGCGATTTTTCAATTTTCTCGGTGAAACTATAATAAGTATGTAATTTTGGACAGTTCAGAACTTGTTTATAATGTAATAACTATCGTATATAAATATGAATGTATGGCAAGTATATTCCTATGTTTATATTTATGTATGTCCTGACGTGCCCGGAGGACGGGACGTCACAATAATCTCCTCCCCTGACAAATAATTCATAAACTCTTCAAAGAGGTACCCGCCACCATGGTCGGACCATAGTGTCTTCATACATTTTTCTAGACGCTTCTCCGCTTCTGCCTTAAATACTTTGAATTTCTCAGTGCACTCAGACTTGTGGTGCATCAAATAAATGTATCCATGTCTTAAGTAATCGTCAATAAAAGTGATAAAATACTCAAAGTCTCCTCTAGCCTGAATAGTCATTGGTCCACCTAAGTCAGAGTGAACTAGTTCCAACGGTTCTTTAGCTCTATAGCCTTTAGCCGAAAATGACCTCTTGGTCGTTTACCCTTCAAGAAAGATTCACAGATTGAAAGTACCTCCACTTCTACTGAACTCAAAGAACCATCTTTAACCAATCTATTTATCCTTTTCGGATTAATATGACCTAGGTGTGAATGCTAAAGATAGGCTTGGTTCATTATAAAATATTCATTTCTCTTAAATGATGAATTAGATATACTATTCAATTCATTTAGTTGTAGTGTATGAGACATTAGAGTAATAACATAAATATTATCCATCAATGTACTAAAACAGATAAATCGTTTATTATCCTTAATAGCCATAAAGTTATTAAAATAAACTAAATATCTTTTTTTAACCAATCTAAAAATAAAAATTAAATTCCTTCTAATGATTGGTAAATAAAGACAATCTTTCAATAGTAAAACTCAATCTCTACTAAAATTGAGAGTGACTTCTCCCACTGCAACTGCTGCCACTCTTGTATTATTACCCATCTATAGGTAAATTTTTCCGTACTAAGTTGTCGGGTTTCCTAAACCCTTGCAATGAATTCCAGATACGATTAGTGGCTCCCGCACACACCAGGTACTCGTAGATAACACCACTAATAATGTTTTCACAACTTGTCAACCTGCAGGATTTGGCCTGGTCAAAACTTATAAGTATTCTTAAGGGTATATCGTCAATTCCGATCATTCGAGACGTGAATTCTGTCAATAATTAATATTTTTCATATAAATAATACCGCTATCCAACTCACTGGGAATATAGACCCATATAAGATCGCATCCTCTAATGAATCAAAACAACAAATATTAAATATATACAAATCAATAATTATTTTAGGATTAAGAGGATAAGCACTATTCATAATAACCTTAGAGTGTTAATTAATTTATATATTCAATATAAAATTAATTGCCCCAAATATCCCGTTCAATACGCACAAAGTGTACTAGCATAGAGAGTCGAAATAATAGACGACTCTATTATCTGTTCCCCATAACCAAGACAGTCCTACTAAAACTCTATCGAGTCCTACTAAAGCATCAATTTCTATCTAAACTATGAATATAAAACTTATATTTTACAATAACCTAAAATCTGATCTTCTGTATGTAAGTCGTACTCTACACACCAGATTAAATACTATACAGAATATCAGGCATCTATACATAACATTGAATAAATGATATACATACATTTTTTTATAAAGATTCTCATAAAATAAAAAATTAATTTTATTAAAATAAAACTAAATACTAAAAACATGATTTTTAATATATCAACCATAACAATCTCCCACTTATATTCAAAACCATGCTGCCATACATCTGACTTCCATGCCCTCTACATGACTATCAAAAGTCTTAGCCGATAAATTCTTTGTAAAGGATCTGCAAGGTTGTCTCCTGATGTAAGCTCTTTGTCTAACTAGAAATCTGAGTCTGTGTACTCCAAAGGTACTAGACTGTCTACCTAGTAAACCAACATATAATCTTTAGTCCTTTTTAGGTACTTGATTATATTTTTTACTGCAGTCCAATGCTCATGCCCTGGGTTAGACTGATATCTGCCAACCATGCCAACGGTAAAGCAGATGTCGGGTCTAGTGTAAAGCATAGTGTATATGATGTTTCCTACTACCGAAGCATAAGAAACAGCCTTCATCTTCTCTATCCATCAGGGGTCTTAGGACACTGATCCTTGGATAGAGTAATTTCAATCCTGAAATGGAGAAACCCTTTCTTGGAATCGAATCCTACATGCTAAAACGAGCAAGGATATCATCAATATACTTTGCTTGTGATAAGCCCAACATTCTTTGTTTTCAATCTCGTATAAGCTTAATCCCAAGAATGTGACTCGCTTCCCCCAAGTTCTTCATATCGAACTGCCCAGATAACCATACTTTAACCATAGATAATACCCCCACATCATTTTTAATGAGCAAGATATCGTCTACATAAAGAACTAGGAAGATCAGAACGCTTCCGTCACTTTTTTTGTACACACAAGACTCATTTAAACTCTGATCAAAATAATAAGACTTTATGGCTTGGTCAAATCGAGTGTTCTAATACCTCAATACTTGCTTTAGTCCATAAATGGATCTCTTAAGCTTGCACAACATGTATTCCTGGCCCTTTGCAATGAATCCACCTTGTTATATCATATAGATACACTCATCAAGACTTCTGTTAAGGAAAACTGTCTTGACATCCATTTGCTAGATTTCATAATCGAAATGAACCGCAATGAATAAAAGAATTCGGATAGACTTAAGCATGGCTAACTGCGAAAAGATTTTCTCATAATCGATCCCTTCTTTCTGAGTGAACCATTTTGCAATAAACCTAACTTTGAAGGTTTCAACTTTCTCATATGTTTCTTTCTTCCTCTTGTAGTTCTACTTGCATCCAATGGGTTTTATCCATTCGGATAGTTTTACAAGTTTTCAGACCTAATTGGAATACATAAATTTTATCTCTGAATTCATTGTCATTTGTCAAAGATCTGCATCCTTATCTTGAAGAACTGCCAAGATCTTTATTTTTCCAAATAATTATCTGAAAAAAATTAACTGGATGGCAAACGTTAAAACGAGCTCCAGATAAAACTTTTGATAACAAACGATCAAAATAAAACCTGTGAATCCGAAGTTAATTTAAAAAAAATACTTTTTTATCGATCGAATCTTCAACTACGATTTGAATCCGAGTTGAAGTTCCTATCAGATCTTTTACTATATTCCTTATGCGATTTTTGAATATAGTGTGGGCTATAATCCTTTGAAAACTCATACCGACAGAACCAGGATAGCTTTAGTCTCAGAAGACAAGTTATGAAACTGGTTCAGTCTACCTGCATATTTATAGGGCTACAGCAGAGATCTGGAGAGTAATTATGAATAAGACTTCCAGTAAAATACAGACACGTATCAGCGGTTTTTGGAATTAAACAAACCTCATAGCGGTATCTGCAATTATAGAAAACTAACAGTGATTTTTGTAATTTTCATAAAATACTGAATTATAGTTCACATCACTAAAGAACTATAATTCCATTCTAACCCATAATCTCAAGACCATCTTGCATTAAGCTCTTGTTATTAAATGCTTACTATTTCTCTCCACCTTAAGATTCCTGATGTCCGCTAATTAAATTTAATTACTGATACTTTAATTTAATCGGCATCTTGATATTCCTTAAACCCTTCCGCTTAAGTTATTTGACCGTCGGATAATTAAATTCACCTGCAGGGTTTGGCCTGGTCAAAATATATAAGCTTTCTTAAGGAGATATCGTCAATTCCAATATTTCATGACGTGAATTTCGTCAATAATTAATATTCGCCATATAAATAATATGGCCATCTAACTCACCGGGAATATAGACTCATATAAGATCACACCCTTTAATGAATCAAAATAACGAATATTAAATATACAAAAATTAATAATTATTTCAGCATTAATAGGATAAGTACTATTCATAATAATCTTGGGGTGTGAATTAATTTATATATTTAGTATAAAATTAATTACCCTAATTGTCCTTTTCAATACACACAAAGTGTATTAGTACAGAGAGTCAGAAAAATAGATGACGCTATTATCTATTCTCCATAACCAAGACAGAACTACTAAAACTCTCTGCGACAGTCGTACTTATGATATGTCTATTTCTATCTAAATTGTAAACATAAAACTTATATTCTACAAGAACCTAAAATCTAATCATCTGTGTGTAAGCCGTACTCTATACAACAGATTAAATACTATACAAAATATTAGACATCCATATATAACAAAAAAATGATATACATATATTGCTCATAAAGATTCTCATAAAATAAAAAATTAATTTTATTATAATAAAATTAAATTCTAAAAATATGATTTTTAGTATACCAACTCTAATAATCTCCCACTTATACTCAAACTATACCGCTATATATTTGACCCCTATGCCCTCTACATGACTATCAAAAGTCTTAGCCGATAAACTCTTTGTAAAGGATCTACAAGGTTGTTTCATGATGCAAACTCTATGTCTGACTGAAAATCTGAGTTTGTGTACCGAAAAAGTACTAAACTGTCTGCCTAATAAACTAACATATCATCTTTAGTCATTTTCAGGTACTTGATTATATTCTTTACAATAGTTCAATGCTCCTGTCCTGGATTAGACTGATATTTGCTAACTATGCCAATGGTAAAGTAGATGTCGGGTCTAGTGCAGAGCATAGCATACATGAGGCTTCCTATTGTCGAAGCATAAAGAACTGCCTTCATCTTCTCTATCTCATCAGGTGTCTTAGGACACTGATTCTTGGATAGAGTGATTTCATGCCTGAAAGGGAGAAACCCTTTCTTAGAATCCTGCATGCTAAAACGAACAAGGATATCATCGATATACTTTGCTTGTGATAAGCCCAACATCCTTTGTTTCTGATCTTGCACGAGCTTGATCCCAAGGATGTGACTTGCTTTTACCAAGTCTTTCATATCAAACTGCCCCGGTAACCATACTTTAACCATAGATAATGCCTTCACATCATTTTTGATGAGTAAGATATCGTCTATATAAAGTACTAGGAAGATCACCATGCTTCTATCATACTTCTTGTACACACATGACTCATCTGGACTTTGATCAAAATCACAAGACTTAATGGCTAGATCAAACCGAGTGTTCCAAGACCTCGATACCTACTTAAGTTCATAAATGGATCTCTTAAACTTACACAACATGTGTTCTTGACCATTTGCAATGAATTCATCTAGTTGTATCATATAGATACGCTCGTCAACACTTTTATTAAGGAAAGCTGTCTTGACGTCTATTTTCCATATTTAGTAATCAAAATGAGCGATAATGGATAAGAGAATATGAAAAGACTTAAGAATGGCTACTGGCGAAAATATTTTCTCATAATCGATCTCTTCTTTCTGAATGAACCATTTAACAACAAGCCTAGTTTTGAAGGTTTCAATCTTCCCGTCTACTCCTCTCTTCCTCTTGTAAATGCACTTGCATCCAATGGATTTTATTCTTTTGGGTGGTTCTTCAAGTTTTTAGACCTGATTGGAATACAGAGATTCCATCTCTGAATTCATAACTTTTTGCCAAAGTTTTGCATCTTTACCTTGAAGTGCTTCATTGTAGTTACAGAGCTCGATATCTAATTCTATCGGAATCCTGCCAAAAGACTCTCCTAATATTATATACCGGTTAGGTTGATGAACAACCCTCCTACTACGATGATGCACAACTTGTGTCTGTGTACTAGCAGTAACACGTTGTACAGAATCAAAACCCTATGCATCAGCACCCTATTCTTGATTTGCACCTGTCCCAATTATCCTCCCACTACGACGAGATAATGGAATATCAGTGACTTGTTCTTATGTTCTACTGGTGTTTTCTCTCAGTTCATCCAGAACAATTTTGCTATTGAGCCTGTGGTCCATAATATAATCCTTTTGCAAGAATTGGACATTGGTGCTAACAATGACCTTCTGACCCTTAAAATTATAAAATAGACCACCATTTGTTTCCTTGGAATACCCTACAAAAAAATAGACTTCTGTCATCGGTTCCAACTTACCCACGTTCCCTTTCAGCATAAGTGTTGGACACTTTCAAATTCGAATGTGTTTCAGACTAGGCTTACACCCGGTCCACAATTCTATAGGAGTATAAGGTACTGATTTAGAAGGTATCAAGTTCAGAATATAAGTCATCATCTCTAAAGCAAGTCCCTAAAACAAATCGGGTAAACCTGAATAACTCATCATGGACCTTATCATTTCTGTAAGAGTCTTATACCTTTTTTCTGCTACACCATTTTGCTGCAGAGTGCTAAGTGCATCAACTGGGATGTAATCCCCTCTGATGACAAGTAGTTCTTAAACTCTCCAAAAAGGTATTCACCACCATGGTCGGATCGTAGTGATTTGATACTTTTATCCAGACGCTTTTTCGCCTCCGTCTTGATTTCTTTGAATTTCTCAAAGAATTCAGACTTACGATGCATCAGGTAAATGCATCCATACCTTAAGTAGTCATCAATGAAGTACTCAAAGTGACCTCTAGCCCGGATTGTCATAGGACCACACACATTAGAATGAACCAGCTCTAACGATTCTTTAGCTCTATAGCCTTTGACCAAAAAGGGCCTCTTGGTCATTTTACCTTCTAAGCAAGATTCACAGACTTGAAGTGCCTCCACTTCTAATGAACTCAAAAGTCCATCTACTACCAGTCTGTTTATCCTTTTCAAATTAATACGACCCAAGCGTAAGTGCCAGAGAAAACGTTTGGTTCATTAAAGAAGGAAACTTTCTCTTATATGGTAAATTAGATGTTATTGATTTTAGTCAGTTGTAGTGTAGTAGAGATTTGAGTAATAATATAAAGATCATCCACCAATGTACTAGGACAAATAACCCGTTTATTATCCTTAATAATCACATAGTTATTAAAATAAACAAAATATCCATCTTTAACTAATCCAGAAACGAAAACTAAGTTCCTTCTAATGGCAGGTACATAAAGACAATCTCTCAATATTAAAACCCGATCTCTACTAAAACTGAGAGTGACTTCTCCTATTGCAACTGCTGTTACCTTTGTATTTTGCCCATATGCAGGTGAATCTCCACATCACTAAGTTGTCGGGTTTCTTAAAACCTCTACAATGAATTATAAATATGATTAGTGGCTCCCGTATCTACATACCAAGTACCGGTAGATAATACCGCTAAACATGTTTTCACAATCAGTGAACAGAAATTACACTATTTGTTCTACCTTCTGAGAAATACTAGATATAGCTTTTTTCAGTGTCAGGTCTGGTTGCAGTGAAAACATCTGCTTTTTGACTTTTTTACAGCAGTCTGTGACCCACTAACTATCCTGAAAATCGTGTTTTCCTGTTTCTGAACGTTTTTCTTCTTCATGCCTTTCGGCCCAGAGGAAGAATCTTTTTTTAAAAAAAACACATTTTTTGCTATTGAATAAATATCATTTGTAATTAAAGCCATATCCAAGTTACATTTTCAGTCAATAAAATTCAGTCCCGTTAGTTTGTTTTCTTTAAGTATTAAAGCGAGTGGGCTGAAAGCCATTTTAATCCTAAGAATCAAATAATTAAAAAAATACCATTAATTATAATGAGCAAAATTTTGAATTAGTTTTAATTTGGTTCCTTTTACCATTTTAAAATTAATTCACCAGCAGCCTAATAACCTAAGAATAGCATGTCTCGTTGAGAGTACGTCTACTATTCTTCGTAAGACCAGACAGATCAATTTCTTTTAATTTTACTATCTAGGCAACTGACCTTACCAAGTAAAATTAAATAGCTGACATAATTTCGATCCAATATATAATAGCAGTGACTCAATTAGAGATAATACTATTATATATAGTTAAGTGTTAACCATCCCCTAATTCCAAATCATTCGCTTCGCAATGAACCCTTCAGATGAAAAAGTGATTTACACTAAAAATTATCTAAAATTATCTCTAAATGAGGTTTGTACTGGTAAAATCGCAATTAATCTGTTCATTGGGGAGGAAGGCCTTACTGCCGACACACAAGGTTTAATTGCATCGCTTACAAACTGGTGATGGAGACCGCGAGATTTATCTGTGAATAAATTTTCTCTCCTACTTAGATTTTTAAAATATTTTTTAGGGTTACAAAAATTCGTTTAGTTAAAAAATTTACTAATTTCAAAAGTCACACGATCTAAAAGAATCAAACATCTTCGCATATACACGATTTCAAAGATTCTAATTTATTAAACTCTTTTCGTGTTTAAATGCGTAACAAATAAAATTTAATAAATGCACAGTTTTTCCTTCAGCTTTTCAGCTAAGGTAGTGATTAAAGGTACTTATTTATTTTATTTTTCGTTCCACATTTTTTGAAAAATTATAATTTATTTCGATTAAATATTCTATTATTTAATTAATTTAAAATCTAAAATTAATTCTCACGTTTTTTTAAGATATCTAATTTTATAAAAAAATCATCTTAAATGAGAGATATTTTGTAAAAAAATAAAATATCTAAAAAAAATTATTTAATTAAAATTAATTAATTAAAAAAACTTTATTTTATTTTCCATTACGAAATATTTTAATTAGAATCGAATTTTCGAATTAATTAAATTAACAGGATAAATAAAATAGATATGCAATCATCCACGCAGTTCATATATATATACATATATATAAACGTGATATGTATATATATCCTGATTTTATGATCCAAGTAAAACACTGAGGTGTTTCAATCTTCCTAAAAGAATCAGCTGTTTCAATCCTTGATTGCTTTGATTCAGTGTCATGATTGTATCAGGCTTTTTTAATACTATCTGATATATTAACATATATCATATCAGTCTCGTACATATAGAATATACATCAAAATCAGCCCCATAAGAGAGAAAGTCGCCGACAACCACCAGTAACCATTCGCACCACCTTGCCGCCACCTTCAAGCAACTCCTACTGTTTCATCCGAACTCCTTTTTTGACGAGCTTAATACCGTTGGAAAGCTCTCAAAATATGAAAAAAATTTCTCAAAAATTCTTCTCGAAACCATTACGAAAACAACCAAAAAAATGGTCTGAACCTCAAAAAATGCTGCCGCCCGCCAGAGCACTGCACTACCAACTTTCTGAGGTTTTTTTGACCTCTTCTTGAACTCAATTTTTGACGTACTTTATATCAATAGAAAGCTCTCAAAAAGTACTATTTTTTTGTAAAACATTTTGCTCGAAAATAACCCAAAAATTTGTCAAAAAATTGTCCAAAACTTATGCCACCGTACCCCAGCGCTGCCGCCTGGAACTGCCAACTTTCTGAGGCCATTTCAGCCTCGTCCGAACTCCATTATTGATGTTCTTTAAGTTGGGAATGTATACTGAAAATTTATGCTTTTTATGTATTTTATTCTGGATCCCTGGCATATTAATGAGAAATATTTGAAATAATTTTGTATTTATGATTTTATATTTACATTTGTGATGTATGAATGCATAGTTCGTATATTCTATCTAGTATTTGACTCGGTGCGTGCTGCACAGAAGATCAGGTCAAAGGTTTTGACAGATTATACAGGTAGGCTCACAATCGTAATAAATTCAATTGGTATGATTGTAGTACATCGTTATAGTAGCTGGTCTTGGCTAGGTCGAACGGATCGAATTCAGGTTTTGGAAATT
>JAOTRH010481838.1:0-25330 GCA_034768845.1 Heliamphora exappendiculata | reverse complement strand
CTATATAGTATTTAATCTGGTGTGTAGAGTACGATTTACACACAAAAGATCAGATTTTAGGTTATTGCAGAATATAAGTTTTATGTTCACCGTTTAGATAAAAATGGACATACCATCGGTACGACTGTATCACAGAGTTTTAGTAGACCCATCTTGGTTACGGAGAACAGATAATAGCGTTGTTTATTATTTTGACTCCCTATGCTAGTACACTTTATGTGTATTGAAAGAAATATTTTGAGTAATTAATTTTATATTGACTATATAAATTAATTTACACCATAAGATTATCATGAGAGTGCGTATTTTCTTAATCCTAAAATAATTATTGATTTACATATATTTAATATTCGTTATTTTAATTTTTCAGAGGGTGCGATCTTATATGGATCTATATTTTCGGTGAGTTGGATAGCGGTATTATTTATATGGCAAATAGTATTGACAGAATTCACGTCCCGAAAGATTAGAATTGATGATACCCTCTTAAGGAAGCTTATAAGTTTTGACTGGATCAAACCCTACATGTGAATTTGATTATCCGGTTATCAAATAAGTTAAGCGGAAGGGCTTAAAGAATACTAAGATACCGATTAAATTAAATTGTCAGTAATTAAATTTAATTGACGGATATCAAAAATCTTAACATGGGGAGAAATGGTAAGCATTTAATAATAGGAGCTCAATGCAAGAAGACCTTGAGATTATGGGTCAGAGTTCAATTATAGTTCTTTAGTGATATGAACCGTAATTTAGTGTTTTATGAAAATTGTAGAAACTATTGGTAGTTTTTCATAATTACAGATATCGCTACGAGATTTGCTTAATTGTAGAAATCGCTGATACGTGTATGTGTTCCACTAGACGTCTTATTCATAATTACTCTCCCAGGTTCCTGTTGTTGTCTTACAAATATGCGTTTCATAACTTGTCTTCCAAAATTAAAGCTATTTAGGTTCTGTCAGGACGCATTCTTGATAGATTGTAACCCACTCTACATTTAAGGACCGCATAAAAGAATACAGTAAAAAATTTGACAATTGCTTCGACTTGGATTCAAATCGTAGTTGAAGAATCGACTGGTAAATAAATATTATTTTAAATTAACTTCGGATGTACCAATTTTATTTTGATCATTTGTCATCGAAAGTTTTATTTGGAGCCCCTTTCGGCGTTTGTTTGTCCAGTTAATTTTTTATCGAAAATTATTTACAAAAATAAAGATCTTGACAGTCTTGTCTCCAACAGATTTGACTAGCTTCTTGGTGAGAGACCGAAAGCTTGCGTAAGATTGGGTGCTCATATCTCTCGGGTTAATCCTCGTAAAGGTGGCGTAGGTACCTATATCCTTTAGTGTGACCGTGAAAGGGTGTGATTTCGCAATGGTATATTATTGCTTGAAATCATATTGATTAGGTTATGGGAATATGATTGTTAGTAAATCATTAGAAAATTAGATCATTTGGGTTGGATTTGATCATATGGAATTGATTGTTGCATATCGAGCATGATTCATTTTGGGTTGTTTATAATCCTATTGAGCCACGACTCACGTTGTTTGGATAACTCTTTTTCAGGTATTGATTGTAAAGACCCGTTTCTAGATCATAGGATCAGTGATGGCAAATCTATAAGATCTTAGTTCCCAATAAGATTAAAAATCCTAATATGATCAAAACCCTAAGAATCTAAAACCCAAAAGGCAAAAACCCTAATGTAAGGTCTGAATATGCTAGAAACTATTAAATTATCCTAAAATAATAAATTAAAATCATAAAATCTCATAAAAAAGAGTAAAATTATCATTTTCCCCCTAAAATACCAGAAAGTCTTTAAAATTTAAAATTTTGATACATAAATAACCCAAATCCAAGATTTAAATTAAAATAAAAAGAAAAAGACAAAATAACATACAAAATAAACAAAATACCCCTCTATGGTCAGCTACACCTAGGAAATTGTACCAAAAGCTTTTTTTTTTGCATTTTATGTTTGAAATTAAAAAAAAGATGCACAAATCAAGTATTATTATAACCCAAAAATATTTAAACAAATAATGGTGATACTAATATAAATTTTTATGCCTACAAAAGAAAAATAAATCAATATTAAAATTGTTACACACCAAATAAAGTCAAATTGACGCATCTTGATAAAAGAGCTTAATTTAACTTATGTGTCAATCATAATTATCTAAAAGATGCCAAATTAATAATAAATTACAAAAGTAATAAACTGATCATAAGTTACTAAATTAATTCTTTTCTATAGAAAGAGACCAAAAACATATATCAAGTTAATAAAAAAAAATAATAGAAAACACAAAAAAAGGTTACTTGAGGTCTACAAAGTTTGCGGCCATGATGATAGAACTTGTGGCCGCAAACTTTAAGTGCCAAAGTTCAGCATTAGAAGCTGCGATCGTGAGGTTCATGTGACATAGTTCGTTAATGACACGCCCCAAAATTCGGGGTCACGTGAAAATTCACTAAACACCAGTTTTATATAAAAATACAGGTTTTCATACACTAAAAATCTGCCTGTTGAAATCAATAGAATACCCAACAAAGTGTATCTCTCATAAATAAAAGACAACAGTTCAACCTGCGTACAATATATCGCCATATGGCGTACAAAACCTGCCTTCAGGAACAGGCATACCAAAAAGAAAAACTATGACAGTCTTCTGCCACCACGAGCATCCCCAAAGCTACTCCTCATCTACATGATCACCTCAAAATAGTTTTACAAAAAAATTTCACCCGTGAGCCGAAACCCAATAGAAACAGATAATAAGTTGTAAAGTAGGAATATGCAATCATATGGTGGAAGCGAACTCAACACAAATTAAAATAGGTTTTTCATCCAAAACCCTCAAGTTTTTTCATCCGACTATACAAGTCTCCCAAAACAGTTTTATTTCATAAAATCATATTTTCATCCTTCAAACCAGGTATTGCAACAAATGCAAATGAACCACTGCAGTTACAGAAAAACAGTAATCAAAATATCGTTTTCCTCGCAGAATGTACCATCGCGGAATAAAAGAATATGATCCTATGTTCCGACTCAATCACAAGGGGATAGAGGTAACAACTATAGACTCATGTCTAGTATCCAATCCCCATACATCATGGGACCGGTTAGATACACACAAGTTCTATGCGAAGCACCACGATGAACCACTTAATTTACGGGTATGACCCCAAGGGAGCTGAGCACCCATCCGCCTCAATTTATGGAGACTAGCCCGAAGAACCTGAGTACTTACGCTACGCACGTTTTCGGACTTACACCGATGGAAACTCGTGCTAAATACATGTCATCCTGGTACTTTTAGATATTTTTCTAAATTTTTTTTTCAAATCGGTACAATATACATGTAAATAGATTCATCCATCACCAGGAGAGCAAAACAAAATATTTTTAAAATATTTTTTCCAAAAGCAGTTATACAATGCATGTATAAGCAAGAGATCCAATCAATGAAACCATGGAGATCAAACCAAAATATGTAAAGACATACACGTTTTATGAAAATATTTAGAAAGTGAGACTCAACCCCAAAAGTTAGCTCCAAACCTCTAATAAACACGTTTTTTATCAAAACTCCTTTTTCTCAAAAGAAATCCAGCCTTTTTCCCAAATGAACCACTAAAAAGGCCAAGGCAAATAGCCACTATTTCAGTCGACTGGACTCCTCTCCAATCGACTGAAAAATCTTCTGAAAAAATACCATTTTCGAACAGAAAACATTTCAGTCGATTGACCCCTCGAGTCCAGTCGACTGAGCCTCCCAACTCAAGATTCAGTCGACTGAACTCATGGGTCCAGTCGACTGAACTTGCCCAGAAAAGGTTTTTAGCTACGGTTTTGTGATTTCAAACCTCAAATCAATCCTCCAAACTCCTATTTTTGATATCCACAAGCATACCCTAGCTTAAGACTATCACAAAACCTCAAAAGAAGCATCCAACACCCGATTTCATCCAACCGAAACGCCGAAAAAGAGTTGTAATACCAAAAATCCTAACATTGAAACAAAGATGATTTTTACGCGATTTACACAGTGAAAACACATAAGATTACCTATACAACCCTTATATAGCAGTAGAATATGAGATCCTATCTCGTTGGGTTAAAAATTCAATGCCTCAATCTACGTGCAAATATGAGTTTTTTTGAAATCAAAATCCGTCCAGATGGATGCGTAGACCACGATGCCAAAATCAAGAATTCGTTGTTGGATCATTGAAAATCGAGCTCCGGACCCCTAAGAAGTTAGAGAGAAGACAGAGAGAGTTTGGAGGAAACTTAGGAGTTAAGTTTTGAAAATATCTTTTAAAAATATCTAAGTCCAGATATTTATTTGCCTCCAAAATATCTTTTTTTTGAATTTTTAAAATTCGCATAGAAACTTCATATAATCCCGAGAAGTAACCACATATGCTTAGATTAATCAAAACGGGTATCGAAACACATATGTGCATATTAAAGCAAAAATGCTAAAGCGTGACTAAAAACACAAAATATGCATATAAATTAAAAGGAAATGGTATAGGGTCTCACAATTAAAATCTAACGATAGTGATTTGTGTGCAAGCATGCTAAGTATATAAAAGCATCTATGTGGGTTTTGAAAACTATTTTTGGTAGAAAAGAAACAAATATGAAATCCTACGCATGATTTCTATAAAAATTATATTAAAGGAGGGTTATATTAATAGTAATAAAAAAAGATAATAAAGTAAGAAAACTCAATCAAAACTTTCTCACAAGAAAAAGAGGACTGAGAAGAGAAGTGCTGCGATGACCTAGGGTACCTAAAAGAACACTGACGACCCCTCAATTCACGAAATGGGTTTGGTAACCAACTTCAACACTTCTTTTGATCAACAAAACTCATATGACTCCACGATTCCAAACTTGGAATAGCAACTATAGGTCTAGAAAAATATACCAGGTGGTAGAATATCGAGTGAGTAAGAAAACCAACAAAATAACTTGGTTACTCTTAGCCACTAGTTAGAAGTCTCTAAATTCTTACCTAAAAATGAATTAGAAGGTTTGAAGTTATAGAATTATGTGTGTTGATGACGGTCTTTGTTGTGCTGACACGTGACAAATATGGAATATTCTACTGTCAAAGGTTAGAGTTTGCATTCATTGAAAATGAGACTTGTGGTCGCAAGAAAATTATGGCAATCCAAATTAGTTTGTTGTGCTTTCTTCATTGAAAGGCACAATCGCAAAGACTAGTGTGACAATTTTGAGGTTGTAATCACAAGGATGAAACGTTGCAATATAGGATTTTTCGATGATGATTTTAGGATCTTGAGTCAAATTCTTGATCTACTAATCGATTGAAGGCTTCTTGGTGCCACTATCTATATTTTTTCATCATTGGAATCACCTAAGTACGCGTAAAATATGGATTGGTCAAATTGTGTTGTCTACAATTGGTAATGTGTGCAAAAAATGTTTAGTGCGAGTAAATATCAAAGTTCTATAGATGGTCCCTTTAACAAAGTCATCCATTTTAGGTTAACGAAATACAAGCACACAGATAAGCATGGTTATACTTGAATTATCATCGAGCTGCCTACGTACCTTAGTCCAAAGGATCAGACCAAAATATAGTTTGTGGGACAATGCATGTGATGTAAGCAAGTAGACTACAATGTAAACAAATAAGCAATTTTTAAGGTCATAAAAAAAGACCAAAAGGGGAAAATCAATTTCAAACTTCAATTCAAATCCTAACTTAAGTTTAATTTCCACATTTTCTCAATAATTTTGATTCACACATAAAAGGCACTTCTCACCCGAAACTAGGGTTTTCAAATCTCAACACATTTCATCATATTTATATGAAATAGAATAAAATTGATGACATATACTTCACACATATACATAGAGAGATTAGAATCCTACCACGATGAGTTGAAAGTCACAAGATTCGAACACTCTCAGAACCCGAACTCATCAAAATCGATTTTCACTCAGTTGTAGTCAAGTCTCTTGACGCGTAGAACAATCTTCATTCTTGTGATTTGGCTCGGTTCCAAGTCTAAAGCCTTCAAAATGGTAGAGAGAAAGCTCTAAGCTTTGTCTTTAATGGAGTTCTTGAGAGAGAGAGAGAGAGAGAGAGAGAGAGAGAGAGAGAGAGAGTTGGCCGGCCAAGTGGGGGAGAAGATGCTTCCCCCATAGGCTTTGCTCCAAAATTCAATGCCACTATCACTAACAAATGTCCAAAACGCCCCCAAGTCTCCACGACGTAATTAATTCACGTATATGCGTTCAAACTATATTAAAATTAATATTTTAACTTTATATAAAAATTTATATTTTTGAAAATCATTAAAATTTAAAATTATTCTCAAATTAAATTTCTCAGACCTCTACGCACACAGGTGGGTTCAATGAAGCTCGTTAAAACACTATTCGGCCCACTGGCCACACACGCACACACACACACACTCATATGTATGTGTGGCCTTGAGATTTATGGGTTATTTTGAAAAATGTTCAAAAATAAGGAATTCAAATAATATTTAGAAAAATCTTTTAACACCTTGAAAATCAAAATTTAAAAATTCATTTTGTTGAAAATAGAGTCGGCACTTAATTTTTGAGAAAAACTACGAAAAATAAAATTGGCTACTGATCTTTAAAACGCTAACCAGAGAATGAGAGTTCGGAGGCTGTGGCATGAATCGAAAAAGGTATCAGGCACTCCGTTCGTCCAGCCATAAGATTGGCCTCTACTAATCATCATTGGTTCTTTAATATGATTTCTTAAATGCATGCAAATAAAGAAAATGAGGATGAAGAGAGAACATTCAAAATCAAGTATAGAAAATACATAAAATATGTACATAACATTTCAAATTAAAATAAATAAAATGGTAAAATCCTAAGTCTTATGGCATGCGATTTCAAACTAAATGATGCATGAAATATAGTCATATGCAATATTGTTTAAACAATTTAAACAAATATACTTTGATTAAAAGAATACAAATATCCTAGAAAGTGTTAAAATTACCTAAACATGAATTCGCTACAAAAATAAACTAAACTATTTTAAAATGATTTCAAATAAACCAACTAAGACATGCATAATATCAAAGCAAACTAGATTAAAATGATGGATTAATAAAAGAAATAATAGAAGATATATGAAGAAAAATCCTAAAGAAAGATTACAAAAGAAACTTATACTAAAAAGAAAAGATGTTAGAAAAAAATGCTATATTAACAAAAGAGAGTATAATTATTTACATTTTTTATTTTAAAAGAGATAAAGAAAAATAAAGGAAAAAAAAAACAAAATGGAAGAAAACTACATTTAAAGAACGAGAATTAGAATAAGAGATTTTTTGTGATTTTTGAATTTAATAAAAAAAAAAAAGATAAGATGAGATAATAGGGTTATGAAAAGAAAATAGAACTATAAAGAAAACGGAGTTTTAAAAATAAAATAGGTACTAGGAAAAGAAATACTAAAACTAGTAATAAAAAAAATACTAAAACTAATAAAGAGAAGATTAAATTAATACTAAGAGAAAGAAAAGAAAATGGGATATTATAAGAGAATTTAAAGCTAGTAATAAAAGAAAATGCTAGAAAAAGAAATTACATTAGTATAAAAAAAAGAAAAAAAAAATGAAAGCTAAAAAAGAAGTGTTAAGATAAAAAGAAAGTAAAATGGAGTATTAAACTATTATTATAAGAAAAGAAAAGAAAATGAACTAGAACATTATTAAGGAAAAATTAGACCAATTAAAAAAAATAAAAAAAGCTAAAAAATTAGACTAATACTAGAAAGATAAATTAAAATAATTAAAAAATAAAAGTAAAATTACTACATTAAAAGAGAAAGGAAAAGAAAATGAAAATAAAATATACAAATGAATGAGATTGGACTAATATTAAAAGACAAAGGAATTAATTACAACTATTCAATTTAAATGTGAAATGTGGTATTAATTACTACATTCACATAAATGTAGGTACATTATTATAACAATTAGCAAAATTATTAAGTTATAAATGCCAAAATATATTAGCACCAATTAATGAATACAAACAGAAATTACAACGTGCTAAGTGTGGGTATGAAGGAATTAACAATTAAGGAAATAAAGAAAACAACTAAATTATATGAAATAAACAAGATTAACTACATAAATGGAAATATCGAGCTTGGATCACTTTCAGAGGATTGTACTGAGACACCATTCCACCTGTTTTCATCATCGATTTCGCCTAAGATTAGGTGGGATCAAATTAGAGTGTCTACAGCTGCCCCTCTTTAATATAACTTGTATAGTAACGCGTGAAGTAAGTTATATCAAAGATCCAGAGACAACAACCCTTTGACCGAGCCGTTAATCTTAGGTCACACAAACATACAAGCATGCATATGATGTTGGTCGTGCTCGAATTTTCATCGAGTTGCCTACGTACCCCTTTGCAAGGGATCAGACCAAAACGTAGTTCCTGGGGTTAAATGCAAGGATGCAATGATAAGAGATATGATGCATAACAAGTATAGTGTAATGCAATGCGAGTCCGTTTAGGGTTATAAGGAGGATCGATGAGTCAGTTTAGGGTTATGAGAAAGACCGAGTCAGTTTAAGGTTATGAGAGGACCGACGAGTCAGCTTATGATCATGAGGAGGACCGAGTCAATTTAGGATCATGAGGAGGACCGACGAGTCAGCTTAGAGTCATGAGAAGGACCGAATCAGTTTAGAGTCATGAGGAGGATCGACGAGTCAGTTTATGGTCATGAGGAGGAGGTCATGAGGAGAATCGACGAGTCAGTTTATGGTCATGAGGAGGACCGAGTTATTTTAGGGCCATGAGGACGACCGAGTCAGTTTAGAGTAATGAGGAGGAGGATCGAGTCCGTTTAGGGTCATGAGGAGAACTGACGAGTCAATTTAGGGTCATAAGGAGGACCGATTCAGTTTAGGGTCATGAGGAGGACCGACGAGTCTGTTTATGGTCATGAGGAGGACCAAGTAGCTTAGGGTCATGAGGAGAACCGAGTCAGTTTAGGGTCATGAGGGGGACCGACGAGTCAGTTTATGGTCACGAGGAGGACCGAGTCAATTTAGGGTTATGAAGAGGACCGACGAGTCAGTTTAAGGTCATGAGAAAGACCGAGTCAGTTTAGGGTCATGAGGAGGACCGAGTCAATTTAGGATCATGAGGAGGACCGATGAGTAAAACATCAAACTAATAAGTTGAGTTAAGATCTAAAAAATTGAAGCATGAGATAAAAATAATTAAAATCCAAGTTGCGGCTTAAAATTAAATTTATCAGGAAGGATAATCACGAATTAATAGGTCGAGTTAGGATCTAAAAGTTCGGAACAAGGTACAACACAAAAATAATTAAAAGTCAAGTTACGGCTTAAAGTTAAATTTATTGGAGGGAGAAAACATCTTAAAAATATAAGGGTTTAAAACACACAAAATTATTTTTTAAAAATTATTTCTAAACACACAAAATTTTCTCAAACTACTTGAGATTATAAAATTATTTTTGAAATGCTCTAAAAGTCATTTTTAGAAAACAAACACACAATAAAAATAAAAATTTACGTTTTCTGAAAATTATTTTTGCCAAAACAAAAAAAAAATAATTGACTATAATTAATAAAATAGACAGAATAATAAAAAAAATGATAAACAAAACGCATTAAAAAGGCCCCAAATAGCCCCTTCCAAAACGCTGATGTGATTGTTGACAGACTGGCACCGTTTTTCTCTATGACATGGCGATCGCCACTATTGAAATCCTTCGAAGGTGGCGGCCGCCGGATAAAATCCCTCTAAACGTTGCGGTCGCCATGAAACTTTTGGAAAACCGTATGGTCGCTAATATTGACGATGGCGACCGCCACCTTCAGGCGCGCATAAGGCCCCTTAAGGTGTGCGGATGTGGCTCATTTGTTCACTCTCCTTTCTCCGTCTGACCCTCTGTTCTCTCTCGTCTGCTCTCTTACTTTGTTTGTTTCCAAGCTTCTCCTTACTTCCAAACTCATGTGATGTTTATCATGTTGTTCGTGATTCTGTTCCTATTCTTGGCGGGCCAAGATCAGGGAGATGATGATATTGGGGAAAGCCGGGGCCTTTCGGCTACTGGGAGTTCTGCTATAGGTACTCTTGGGGGGACGACTTCTAGCCTTCCTGCAGGCGGGGTCACGTCCACACTGCCGTCTGCTGCAATGGACGCACTTGTGCTTGAGGCGGAGCGTGCGTCCCGCCGCGTTGTTGAGGAGGCACGAGTAGTTGCTGTGGCGTAGGCGGCTGCAAATGCTGCTGCTGAGGCTGCTGTTGAGGCTGCTGCTGAGGCTGCCGTGATTGATTTCTTAGATCCCAACGCTGGAGACGGCCACCCATCACCTTTTGACCCGCACACCTACGCTCTACTACCTCACTGCATGATTCCACGTAGGATGAGACGCCACGAGCCTCCAGCCGATGTTGTTGCTGTCGACGTTCTTCTGAGAGAGCCTAACCATCATATGTCTCGTCTGCGACCTTCGGTATGTACCTTATCCTTACTGTTTTAATACTAAAGCATATATCAAACCTAGCCGCTTGCCTAGGATTATTCCTATGTGATGATAATGTGATTCGATTATGATGATGAATGATACTTTATTTTGATGTGTTTAATGAATGATTTTGATGACGTCGATGATGATTGGGATTTGAACGTAATTTAAGTACTTTTGCAATGGAGATTAAAACAGTGGGGACATTTAGGATTTTTGAACAAACAATAAAAAGGGGCAATTATTTTTAAAATAGAAGGCTTGAATTTTCATTTTTTTAAAGGAAAAACATAAAAAAAAAATTAAGGGGGAAAATTTTTTTTTTGGGGCCAATTATGAAAAACTATGGAAGAAAAATTTCAAAAAATTCTTAAATTTTTAGAGGAAATTTTGTCAAAAATTCTAAAATTTTGGGCAAAAAGGTATATATATATATATATATATAAGTTATTTTATTATTATTTTTAAGTATAGGAAAATTTAGGGAAAAAAAATTTAGAAAATCCTATAAACCTTAGAAAAATCCCAAAAATGTGAAATTTTTTTTAAAAAAATCCTGAAAATTTTTAGAAAATTCTAGTAGTTTGGGGCAAATTTTACACAAACTTTAGAAACTTAAGGGGCATTTTTCGAGAATCTAGAAAATTAGAAAAACTCTTAGGAAGATTTTTAGGAAATCCTAGAAAATCATAGAAATTCGAAATTTTTTAAAAAATCCTAAATATTTGAAAAAAATTCTGAAAATTTTTAGAAAATCCTAAAAAATTCTAAAAAGTATTCCTAGAAATATGAAGGAAAGTTTTAAGAAAAATTTTAGAATTTTGAGGAAAGTTTTGAGAAAAACCTAGAAATTTTTTTGAAAATTCTAGGAATTTTGAGAAAAATAATAGAATTTTGAAGCACATTTTGAGAAAAACCAAATTTTTTTTAAAAAATTCTAGAAATTTTGAGAAAAATCTTAGAATTAGAAAAAAGCTAGAAAATCTTAGAATTTTGAAAAAAAAATCTAAAAATTTTAGGAAATTATTTTTTAGATTGGGGTAAATTTTCAGAGATTCCTAGAAAATTAATCCTAAGAGGTTGCGTTAAGAGGGGCAAACACAATGGTTGACACAAAATGATAGAGGCTTGCCTGACGTGTCAGGACTTAGGATTGCTAGGATGAAGCTATGGTTAGGATGTCTAGTTTTCTACGGCTTGAAAAAGAACCGAAGGACCGTCACCTTGGGTTTGAATGATTTGCCTGATTTATTAGGGTTATCCGCTACACATGTCATGTGTTTGATCTGCTCTTTATGTATTCTTGTTTACAGGCTGCTCACTACGTCCGAGACTTCGGAGGTTCAGCCTCTGGAGAGGTGTTGGAGTTGTATAATGCCCTCCCTGCTCCTAGCCGGACTTATATTGATGCCTCTGGCTTTACTAGCTTCATACCCTTATTGGGTAGGACATGCAACGATCGGGTATGGCTGACAGCCTTGGCCGAACGGTGCTGGGATACCATCAACACTTTTCATTTCACCACCTTCGAGGCTATTCTGACGCCTCTGGACTTCGCACTCATTACGGGCATCCGAGTGGGCGGTGCTCCTATTCCATTTGATCCATTCATAGCTCAGTCGTCTGACGCATTGTTGTATTTTCTTGGGGCTGTTCCTGCGCAGATGAATCGGGAACGAGTCAGATACACTTAGTTATTTGACCGCTTCTGACACTTCCAGTGCACCGAGCCTCGCCACTACGAGTGGGTCACCCGAGGCTTCTTGATGTATATATTTGGTACCTCCTTGTTTTCGAACAAGGAGAATACCGTTCATTTGCATTACTTGGGCGGCCTGGCTCGTCTTGATCGGGTCGCTTCATACGACTGGGGAGGTGCTACCTTGGCTACTCTCTACAGCTTCATGAGGACTCTTACTTGGTTCCCTCAGGAGCTCAGCATTGGGGGATACTGGAGTGTCTGGAAGGTATGATTTAGCTTATGCAGTTCTTTATTTATTTTTGTTATCTGTTAGCATCTGCCTGCTGACATCTTTTTCTTTGCAGTTGTGGACCTACGAGTTCCTCGGGCTTCATGTCCCGGCGAACTTTGTGGCGGACCCTCTAGTCATTCCCCGAGCAGGTCGGTAGTCTCGAGGGCTGAAGGGAAAAAAGGCTGGAGGGAAGGACATTGACCGGTTCTGGGTGTCACTGGATTGGCTGACCCCTGACTATGTATCTTTATTTACTACTTATTATTCTATACATTGCGTTATACATCTTACTACACTGTTCACTATACTGTTCGCTGCACTGTCCATTGCACTATTCATCGCACTGTATGGCTTACTGTTATTTGCATTGTTCTGTACTTTGAACTGTTTCAAGTCCACTGGGATATCTGGAGGGGGAGAGGATCGAGCCGGCGCAGCTATGATGCGTAGCCGCGACATTGCCACGAGGCGTATCCTGTTGGAGGGCCCATTTGGGCGGGAGTACTATCTGGGAGAGCAAGTGGTTCACTAGTCGCTCGGCCTGGATCTCTTTCGGATCCCAGTGGTTCCTCCGGCCTGCGTGCGCCGAACTGAGGATCTGAGCCAGGTCGATCTTCTCCTTGAGCTTATGGGGACTCATGCTGTAGAGTTACTGGTTGTTGAGGGGGATTACTCTGCCTGGGTCCAGGCCCATCTACTTGGTCCATTAGGTCCCGACCCGGTTGCCCCAGGTGGCAGGAGGCGAGGACAGGCACCAGAGGCTGCTGATGTTGGTGTTGTTGGAGCTGCTGGTGGAGTTGCTGGTGGAGTGATAGGCCTAGAGATTTCCTAGGAGATCCAGACCGTGGCTTATGGCTTCCCCTTCTCCCTTCCTATTCTAATTCCGCCAGTTTATGAGTTCATAGCATAGATTAGCCAGGTATTTCCTTATCCTTAATCCTTTCTTTTAGTTTCTGCTTTATTTGTCTGATTGTGTTGTCTCTTTTTTTTTCTTCTGTAGTTTAATCAGGCATGGGTGGACCGTCAGCTGCTGATACTTATGGGTCAGAGGGCACTGATTCGTCACTTTGATGCCACGGTACGAGCAGCTGGTATCGCTTTCATTCCTGCAGCTATAGTAAGTATCCTCATGAATCTTTCTAAAATTTCTGCACTTTTCTGTACTCTGCTCTGATCTTGGTTTTCTTCTAACAGCCTCTGGTACCATCTACCGGCATAGTGCCGCCACAGGCTCTGGTTATGCCTCCTGTCCCAACCCTAGTTCCAGCTCGAGGTCGTGGTTCCCGGGCATCTTCTCGAGCTCACTCTAGAGGATCTGTCTCCTCTGCTCGGAGTCGCTCTAGGGTTGTGTCTTCTTCTGGCAGTGACGACGGTGATGACTTCGACAGACTCTTCGAGGATGACAGCTCAGAGGAAGTCGGCCCCTCCCGTCGAGTCCGTTCGAGGCATACATGAGAGAGAGAGAGAGCTTCCCTCTACCCCAGTTTTACTTATTTTCAGATATATTTACTTTGATGGGCCTACGTGCCCCAGTTTGACATACTTACTTACTTGATTCATGGGCTTGCGTGCCCCAATTTTGATGTTTGTTGGGCCTTAGTGCCATTTATTACTTCATCTGTTCATCTGTTTGCATGAACTTCCTTCATTTGCTGCTCAAACTGCCTTGGATGCATAGTTCAGATGCCACAACTAATACAGTTCACACAAACTGCAAACTGACCAACACCTGCCATGTTCAAACATGGCGGTCACCATAATATAACATGGCGGTCTCCATTTTACCAAAATGTTAAACTGGTGGTCGCCTCTTTTGACATGGTGGTCGCCTGGTTAAAGGAATGATGCCACTGTACTATGCTTTTTAGAGTTGGCGGGCGCCATCTTCAAGGTGGCGGTCGCTACTTTGGACATGCCTTTTGCTAAAATTTTAATTTTCTACCTTTTTTAGCCTTATAAATATGGCCCTGGAGGCCCCATTTGGTGTTACTCCGGCTCAGATGGCTTCTCTTTTTTCTTTATGGATTGAAGCATTTTCCCACATTAAACGTTTGAACTTCGCCCCATTTAGCCTTAATGCCATTTTCTCATTGAGGATCGTGGAGATTAGCAGGCCTTTACTGATGGCTGCTACACAACTGTGGGATCCGCAATCTCACGTCTTTTGATTTGGTCTTGAAGAACTCTGCCCTACTGTAGAGGAGTTTGTTGCCATTTTTGACTTGACTCCATGGAGTTTCGTTATCGTTCCCACCCCATTTTTCTCGGCTCGGCAGCAGGTGATGCAACTCTGCGGTCTTTCTAAGATGGAGGCTTCTCTTCTGACCTCAGGTGACTGCCTTGACATTTCCTGGATCATTGACAGATTCTATTCCAACGGCGACCTCAGTGACCTTGGTTTTCAGCTACGACGACGCAACGCACTTTGCTTCTGCCTTATAGCCCAGTATCTTCTTACCTCTTCTGACGGCAGTATTAGTTGCGCCTTGGTTGACATTGCAGAACAGATGCGGATGGGGAGGGTTTTCCTGTCGCCTGTTTTAGCCAAGACACTGCTGGGCTTAGACGCTTTTCATCGTGGTGAGACCACCACCTTTGCTGGAAGCTCCTTACTTCTTCATATAAGCTTAACATCTTTCTCTATATCAAATTCTCAGTTATACCGCAAGGCCTTTCTCTTACTGTTCTAACTCTTGCTACAGATCTGGCTGATGGAGAAGGTGAACCTTATACATAAGCCTCCCACTGATAGGCACAATACCGCTGCTTTCCTTTTCCATCCCCATTATCAGATATGTGACACTGAGGCAGCTTGGCATCAGTATTTTTCCTCTCTGAACGGCCTAAACATTACTTGGCAGTACCCTTGGTGGCGGATCCCTGCTATGACCTTGACTACTATGGATCATCTTGGTGTGCTGCTGGTTAGCCTACGTCAGACTACCCTTTATTACCCCCATCGGATTATGTGACAGTTCGGTCGCAGTCAGATCATCTTTTTCAACATTCGCGACCGTCTGTTCTCATCTGTATTGCGGGCCCCATTTTTGGCATCGTACCAGGATGCTTGGCCATCTCGCTCATTGATGGAGATGCAGGAGCTGCACTGTCCCAAGCTTTTTGTTGAATACAAGACGTGGGTAACACAAGACAGGGAGAAGAAATATAAAGAAGAGGAGAAACAGGTAGCAAAAAGGAGGAGGATTTGAGGATCTCTGCTTTATTTTGAAGATTTCATAGCTTTCCTTTTTGTTTGTAGAGTTTGGGACTTGCATGCCCTCCCTTTATTTTTTAAAGACTTTGTAGCTCCAATGAAAAAAACTCCCAATTTACGTTTAAGATGGTTCAAATTTATCTAAAGTTTTCAAATTTTTAAAAACTAGTTTGCATTGGACTTACTTAGATTAAAAGATGGTTCAAAATATAGAATGTGGCCAAATTTCTTAAAAGAAGTTGCCTACGTATTCCAAAAAGATAGAATAAGGCCATAACGTAGTTCGGGCTCGATTTTCCTCGGGTATTGACACTCTCCTTTTGTAGTGCCCTAACTTTTGTCAAGATTGCCATTTCAGATTTTCGACCCTGCGGGCTCCTTTAATTTTTCCTGAGTCGCCTTTTTTATTTTTAACTCAGCAAATTTTTATTTTTTCCTTATTTTTCCCTCAGAAATAGTACTTTTTGAGTTGATCGAAGTTAACTGGAGTGGAGAACACTTTGCCGTCCAAATTCATAATAATGAACGCACTACCGGTTATGATGGTTTTGATGAGGAACGGTCCGGACCAGTTTGACTTCAACTTACCTCTCGGGTCGAAGATAAAATCTATGATAGATCTCCTGCTCTAAGATCCCGGGTCTTGACCTTTTTATTGAATGCACGAGTTATCCTCATTTGGTACCCTTGAACGTGAAACAGAGCTTTCAGCCATCTTTCATCAAACAAGAGCACCTCTTCCATCCGGTTCCTCTGCCATTCTGCTTCTGAGATATTAGCCTCGGCCACTACTCTTAGTGAGGAAATTTTCACCTCAATGGGGAGTACGGCTTCCATCCCAAACACTAGAGCGTATGGCATTGTTCCGGTTGAAGTTCTGATCGACGTTTGGTATCCCCAGAGTGCAAATGGTAGATGTTCCGGCCAATCTTTATGTGAGTTGATTATTTTTTACAAAATTTTCTTAATATTCTTATTTGCTGCTTCGACTACTCCATTGATTTGTGGCCGATATGCTGAGGACTTATGAGCCATTATCTGGTATCCCTAAAAAAGATACAAGACCTCTCATTGGAAATGTGAGCCATTATCCGAGATGATCTCATGGGGAACTCCATACCGACAAATAATATTTTTCTTGATGAACTTAGCAACACGGGAGGCTTTTAATACCGAGTAGGAAGCTGCTTCCACCCACATGGTGAAATAGTCGATGGCCATTAAGAAAAACTCATGTCCATTGGATGTCTTCAGTGTTACTCTGCTAATCATGTCAATTCCCCATACTGAGAATGGCCATGGTGACGTTAGGTTGTATAGCTGAGACGGAGGAACGTGCATAAGGTTTGTGTGAATCTGGCATTTGTGGCACCTCTGCACGAACTGTATACAATCTGTCTCCATTGTCATTTAAAAGTATCATTGTCGTAGGATCTTCTTAGCTAACATATTTTCGCTCATGTATGGCCTACAGACTCCTGTGTGTATTTCTTTCATCAGTTCTTGGCCCTCTTTCGTGTTTACACACAGCTTATTGACCCAAGAATGTCCTCGTTTATATAATCTGCCACCGCAAATGACAAATTGTGCAGATAGTATTCATATTGCCCTTTTTCCATTCTTGCTGGCAAACTTAGGATACTCTCCCTTCTGCACGAAGTTTTGAATGCTAAAATACCATGGAAGATCGTTAGTGCTATCCTCAATTGCGGCTGTCATATTATATGCCGGTCTTCTTTTCTGTTCAATTATCAAGGGCCTCAGTCGGACTTTGGACGGTATGTCAATCATGGATGCTAAGGTGGCCAGTTCATCGGTGAACTTATTCTGCAATCTTGGCACATAGGTAAAGAATATTGATTCAAAGCACGGTATCAACTTCTATAGCTCTTGATGGTAGAGAATCAATGTTATGTCCCTGCATTCTCCTTTAGCTTGTGAAACCACTAGTGCTGAGTCTCCGATGAGTTCCAGCTTCGTTACCCTTAGTTCTATGGCTGCCTCCAATCCAACTAAAGATGCTTCATACTCAGCCTGATTGTTGGTGACTTCAAAATTGAGCTTCAATGATAAGGGGACATGTGATTCGTCAGGGATGACAAGGAGGACTCCTATTCCATAGCCATATTGATTGGATGCGCCGTCAAAATATAAAGTCCATTTGTCATCCCCAACTTTCATTAGCTGTTCGTCAGGAAATTGGAATGCCTTCGCCTCTTTCAACTGGTTGGTCGGCTAGGAATTCCGCCACTGCTCTGCCCTTGACTGAATTTCGGGTGACATACTGAAGATCAAATTCAGATAACAATAGCAACCATCGAGCTAACCTTCCTGTCAGTGTCGACTTTTTAAATAAGTATTTCAATGGAACCATCCGGGAGATGTTATTTACTGTGAAAGACAACATGTAATGTCTCAGTTTTAGGAAAGCCCACACCAAGGCCCAACATGTCTTTTCTAGCGGTGTGTACCGTATTTTTGACCCGATCATCTTCTTGCTTAAGTAGTAGACGGCATTTTCAATTCCAGTTTCTTCTTCTTATGCCAGCATACATCCCATAGCTGAGTCAATTACTGACAAGTAAAGGATCAGTTGCCTATTAGGTTCGGGAGGAGCTAGAACAGGTAGATTTTGTAGGTACTGTCGTATAGCATAAAAGGCATTTTGGCATTTCTGATCCCATTCGAATTTAACCCCTTTCTTCAGTAGACGAAAGAGCGCCTCGCAGGTAGTTATCAATTTTGCGATTAATCGACTGATAAACTGTATTTTATCCAGAAAACCCCTGACTTCTCGCACGGTCCTCGGAGGAGGCATTTTCAAAATTGCTTTAATCTTTGAAACGTCGACTTTGATACGCCGTTGAGTGATCATAAATCCAAGCATCTTTCCGCCAGGAACTCCGAAGGTATATTTCTGTGGGTTGAGTCGCATCTTATGCTTTCGAATCCTTTCGAAGAATCTTCGTAGTGCTACAATGTGGCCATTTCGCTCTTTTGATTTGACTATCATATCGTCCACGTACACCTCGGCCTCCTTATGTATCATGTCATGCAGTAAAGTAGTGGCAATCCTTTGATAGGTTGCCCCTGTATTTTTCAAGCCAAACGGCATTACACGAAAATAATAGGTGCTCCAAGGCGTGGTGAATGTTGTCTTTTCTTTGTCCTCGGGATCCAATAGAATTTGGTTATATATGGAGAAACCACCCATAAATGACAACAAGCGTGCCCCGCTGTACTATCTACCAAGACATCAATGTGTGGCAGTGGAAAATCGTCTTTCGGGTAAGCCTTGTTGAGATATCAAAAATTCACGCAGACTCGGATACGACCGTCCTTCTTCAAAACTAGCACTATATTGGCTACCCATTTCGGATACCCAGTTACCATTAGGAATCCAGCATTAATCTGTTTGGAAACTTCTTCTTTAATCTTCAAACCCGATTCTGGCTGGATTCATCTTAATTTTTGTTTAACAGATTTGGCATCGGGGTATACAGGGATATGGTGCTGGACGATATTAGGATCAATTCCGGGTATATCCTCGTAAGACCATGCAAATATATTTTTGAATTATTTTAATAAAGTTATTAGTTGTTCTTATTTGACTAAGGATAAATAAGAACCAATTTGAACATTTTGCGGGTTAGTTTCGTTACCCAGGTTTCCTGACAAAGTTTTTTTAATTATTCGTTAAGCACGCATTTCTTCTTCTCTTTTTATTAAAAGTTTTATTTTTTTGAGAATATCTCCGTCAAATTCAAAATCGTTAGAAAACGTATGAAATAAATCAAATAAAGCAGAGTAACCGAAAATCTTGTTCATTTCATTAAAAACAGAGAGAATTACAAACTCGATGGTAAAAGCTGGGAGAGGAACACCAACAGATGCGCCCTCGACTAAAGACTCTGACTCAATTCCGGACTCAGGATAGACAATGTGTACATCACCAGACTCGATGGTATAATTCTTTACTTCATTTGTGGCCGTGTCGACGATGAGCTTGGTGCAGTCTGCCAGTGCGCTAACACCCATCATGAAGCAGTTCTGATCAGTTATCTGCAGATGAGCCCTCTTTTCATTAAACAACACTCCCATGTCAGTACCATCATGGTTGTCGGCCCAGTCTTCTTCCTGAACCCTCTTTTCTTCCTTCTCTCCTTCCATTGTTCTTCCTCTTCCGTGTCAGACAGCTGGTGGTTGAAAAAGATCTTCAAGCCTGGCAGCTTTTGATTGGTTCCTTGTCTCCTTCCATTTCTGGGCTGCCCCAGAAAGAGATCGGTGAAAGAGTTGAGCCTTCAATCGATCATCAATCCCTATTGGTGACAAGGTACTAACATACATTCGGAGATAAATTCTGAGATCTTTCGTTCCATCGAATTTCTCCATGTCTGGCATTTTAAACTTTTTCGGTAGTTTAGTGTCGGGGAACAAACGTAGCCCTCCAACATCTAGCAAGTATTCTTCAATCCCTTTGGCTTTTCTAAGAACTTTCTCCATTCGGTCAATCTTTTTAATCAATGCAGATTCTCTACTCTGAGTGGTATTTTCTTCCTCAACTAACATCTAACGAGGGTTCCGTGGTGATGGTGGAACGACTTGCGGTCCTTCGAGGACTTGATTGTCATTCCAAAAATTTTTGACATCCTAATTTGTGTCCTCTCGTTGTCCATTCGCAACAGGGATACGGGCCTAAATTGCCCGGATCTGTGCCTAACACTGTACTTGAGCCTGGGTCTGCTGTTCAACGGCTCATTGTATATTAGCAATTGCCCTCATTGGGTATGTCAAATTCACCTCATTTTTTGCCATCTCAACTGACTGTTTGGGTACCCTACAGAGTCTTCATGTCATTGATCTTTTTCAGACACGTGCTGACTGTACTTTTCTCAGCTCAATGATAAACTCACAGAGAACACCTAAATCCCAAAAGCAGAGTAACTAGTATCAGACTCTTTCCGGATAAATATTCTGGCAAAAGGTAGAAAATATCTCGAATTTCTAAAATAGTGAATCATGAGCAGATAAACACGGAGACTGACACAATGCCCCTATTGGGCTCGTGTCGGCGGCATAACAGGATAACCTAAAAACTAGAAAGACGGTTAAGAAAGGGAATCAACTAAATTCTAGAGGTAAAGCTCATCTAAAATGGGAAAACAGATAGCACTTTGGCAGGAAAACAAATCTACGTTGACCGGACTAGTTCGACCTAAAAATCCTAAGGAAAAACGAGCAGCATGAAGGTAGAAAAATAACTCTCACGGGTATGACAAGGGTTTGAAAGAAATTAGCCTATGTCAAAAAAAAGAGGGGGAACCAAAGACCCGGGAAGATTTCGGAGGGGAAATAAACCTCCCTAGAATTATTTACAATGAAACACAGGCATAATCTCGAAAAGAAAACTACGATAAGAAAAATCGAACGTGGTAAAAAAACAAAACCCGGGTAAGAACTCGAAGGAAAAGCTAACCTAAGCAAAGGATAATAGAAAATCCGGGTTGAACCCGGAGAAAGAACTAGCCTAAACTTGATCAAAATAATCCTAACAATATACAAACAAAACATACAATGAAGAAAAATACATAATCCTACTAGGGTTAGCAACACCTAATTGGGGGGTTCTAAGTTCACTATATGCAAAAGGCCAATTTTGGTCAATCGAACATGGTACCTTCTGAATAGAGCCGGGGTATATACCTCCCATGCCTTGAGTGGTGCAGGATACGGTCAAATGGTACGCCCGAACTCTTTTACTGCGCCCGTGATAGCGTACAGTTAGTAAGGGTTGCCCGTCTTTCCAACAATCCCCGAAATGGATTAACGTTCAAGGTATCAGGTCGATCAGGCGGGGGGGTTGAAGAAAAATGCATATGCATGCAAAAATATAAATGAAAAATTTTATTAAAAACCAATGATATTTTTAAGTCTAACCCTTTTATTTGATTTTAGTCTCCAGCGGAGTCGCCAAAAAATACTGTGGCGTTGGGATTTATGAGTTATTTTGAAAAATGTTCAAAAATAAGAAATTCAAAAAATATTTAGAAAAATCTTTTAACACTTTGAAAAATAAATTTTAAAAACCCCTTTTGTTGAAAATAGAATCACCACTTAATTTTTAAAAAAAACTAAGAAAAATAAAATTGGTTACTGATATTTAAAACGTTAATCAGAGAAAGAGGGTTCGGGGGTTAAGGTACGAATTGGAGAATGTGTTAGGCACCCCGTTAATATAATTTATCAAATACATACAAATAAAAAAAATGAGGGTGAATAAAGAACATTCAAAATCAAGTATAGAAAATACATAAAATTGTACATAACACTTCAAATTAAAATAAATAAAATGATAAAATTCTAAGTTCTATGGTATGCGATTTCTAACTAAAAGATACAATAAATAGACACACATGCAATATTGTTTAAACAACCTAAACTAACATGCTTTGGTTAAAAGAATACAAATATGCTAGAAAGTGTTAAAATTATCTAAACATGGATTCGCTACAAGAATAAACTAAACTATTTTAAAATGATTTCAAATAAACCAACTAAGACATGCATATTATAAAGCAAACTAGATTAAAATGATGGACTAATAAAATAAATAATAGAAGATGCATAAAGAAAAATCCTAAAGAAAGCTTACAAAAGAAACTTATACTAAAAAGAAAAGATGTTAGAAAAAAATATGGTATATTAACAAAAGGAAGTCTAATTATTTATATTTTGTTTTTTAGAAGAGATAAAGAAAAATAAAGGAAAAAGAAAGCATAATGGAAGAAAACTACATTTAAATAACGAGAAATAGAATAAGAGACTTTTTGTGATTTATGGGTTTAATAAAAAAAAAGAAAGATAAGATGAGATAGGAGGGTTATGAAGAAAAAAAATAGAGCTATAAAGAAAATGGAGCTTTAAAGGTAAAGTAGGTACTAAGAAAAGAAATACTAAAACTAGTTATGAAAAAAAAATACTAAAACTAACAAAAAGAAAATTAAATTAATATTAAGAGAAAGAAAAGAAAATAGGACATTATAAGGGAATTTAAAACTAGTAATGAAAGAAAATGGTAGAAAAAAAAATTACATTATTATAAAAAAAAGCTAAAAAAAAAGTGTTAAGTTAAAAAGAAAATAAAATAGAGCATTAAACTAATATTATAAAAAAAGAAAAAAAATGAACTAGAACATTATTAAGGAAAAATTAGACTAATTAAAGGAAAAAAAAAATAAAAAGCTAAAAAATTAAACTAATGCTAGAAAGATAAATTAAAATAACTAAGGACTGAAAATAAAATTACTATATTAAAAGAGAAAAGAAAAAAAAAAGTATACTAATGAATGAGATTTGACTAATATTAAAAAACAAAGGAATTAATTACAATTATTTAATTTAAATGCGAAATGTGGTATTAATTACTATATTCACATAAATATATGTACATTATTATAGCAATTAACAATATTATTAAGTTGTAAATGCCAAAATATATTAACACTAATTAATAGACACAAATAGAAATTATAATGTACTAAATATGAAATATGTAAGGACCGGGTACGTGTTTATTTTGTGCTTACATATTTTCGGTTAAGTGAAGAGACGAAATTAATTTTGGATATTGCTGTTATAAAATTTTGTTCGTTGATGGTTAACTTACTAATATGTGAAACTGCAATTGACATATAGGATGATAAATGACAATAATTTGTAGCTAAGTGTAGTTTATTAATTTAAAAATTTAGAATATAGGTTTAAAAATTTAGTTGTAAATGTGGAATTAAATTAAAAAGTTAATAGAATTAAATTAGGGTGAAATGGATCATGAGAGTTAAAGTTAGAAAGAAAAAAAAGGAAATCATAATAAGCAAGCCAAATAAGGCCCTAAGATCTAGAAGCATGGAGAATTAGAGAGAGAGGATTAAAGCCCAAGACCCCCCTTCACTCCCCGTCAATTTCTTCTTCTTCCTCCATTTCTCTTTTCTTTTGTTCTCCCAACCATAATAGAATCCAAACTCTGATCTCCCTTCAATTTGGTGAAATTAAAAGCTTGTTTGGAGGTAACAAAGAAAGGAGCAAGGTTTATTTAGCAAGAGAAACACAAGGATACATCAAGGAGAAAAACTCCAAGTAGCCAAAACCCTAGGAGGAAGAAAGTGATGGAATCTCAAAGCTTTGAGCTAATTGAGGTAGGATTTAGATTTTCTCATATGTTTTATATTAATTTGGATTAATACTTTGCTTGTATGAATAAAACCTAGTTGATTTCATACTTGATTAACAAATTCATGGATTTGTGTGTGATTTGAGTTGGGTTTGATGAAAATGGGAGTTTTGATATATGATTTAACCATGATTTTGAAGAAATGTTGTGAGAAAAGAGATTTATGAGACTTTGGATTTCATGTTTTTGTATAAAAATGGGTTTAGATTAGCTTCAAAACCTAGCAAAAAATCAATTTTCGGCGCAAGACCGCTTGATGGACCGATGGATCGGTCTATCAAGTAGTCAAGAGCTATTCTCGACATTTTCTGCAGGCCAGACCGCTGGATAGACTGATCGATCGGTCTGTCGCGCGGTCTGTTTTAATGGTTAAAATTTTATTTTTTAAATTAATGTATCTCTCTCATCCGAACTCCGAATGGGGTCGATTTTATACTCAAATCGAAGCCCCGGAAGTCCCCTTTCCAATAAGACTACTCTCACAAAAAAATTATTTTTGTAGAAAAAGTTATGAACAAAATAGTGAGGGTATGTTAAAATTTCTTAACCATTTTTCACCTATTTTGGCCAAATGTCTATGAAAAATGTTATTTTTCACCCTTAATGAACTTTTTATCAATTTTCTTGATCCATGGGCTATGGATACACTTATATTAATATACTTCGATTGGGTTGCAAGTGTTGTACTGGTTGGTTTGGTTCTATGATAAAATTGATTTTCTACATATAACGTTTTTTTTAAGAACAAGAAAGGGTATCTAAGGGTTGTAATATGATGTGGTCATCATTTTACATTGCTAAGCATTTAGTAGAGAAACTTGGTTTTCAAACTTGTGTATATGCGTATGATGGGTGCATTCTATTTTTCTTCAGATGATATGATTATAATTGAATTACAATTTATATTGATACTTGGTGATATTGAAGTAATGATGTGAACTAAGAGAAACAACACAATGAAATTATTAACTTGAATTGAAACCCTACGATTGAATATGAAATATCCATAATGAGGGGCTACGGTCCTGCGGTGAAAGCCCGCGAATGTTTACATTCTGATAATAATGAACCAGATGGATTGATGTGGATTAAGTTGGCCTGGCGGGTTCGCGATGAAAGACCGAAAATTTGCGTAAGTTGGGGACCACATGCCCACGGGTTAGCCTCCGAAATGCGGTGTTGTATCGTGGTGAGTTATAGACCTATCTATTACCCAATGGCTTTGCATAGCTTATTGAGAATTAATAGGGAGGGTTTTTTATAAGCTACACCCGATGCCGGTTCATTATTGTGATACGATTTTGTGATAAATCGGATATGAAAATGTGATATGATT